>JAADWY010000580.1:0-20883 GCA_023336355.1 Pythium dissotocum
GCTGACTGTGCTCCATGTCTTCGCTGAAGAATTTATGGACGCCGAGACCTGCCGCGTCATCAGCAACTCACGCGAGTTCGTCGAAGAACTGCGATGCTTCAGCCAGTAGGCCGCCAGGGATGTCGAGACGCTCACATTCTGGTTCGACAGTGTGTTTGAATCGTATCGAGCTGCGGTGGAACACGACAGTCGGTCTGACTCGTCGTCACGACGCGAGATTCGGAAGAAGCTATCTCTCCCGGATCCAGACCTGCAGAGCGTCCTGTACGTGATTCAAGCCGAACGCTACGCTGCACTCATGCCAAGCTACTCACGAACACAGGAGAATCACGCCACGCGACCGGATCGGCAGCGCCAACCCCTAGTGGATGGTCATCGTCAACCTCAAGGACCTCGACCGCCGCCACAGACCCCTCTCGAAGTCATCGACGCGCTCCCGAAGCATGGACGTCTCTCTGTGTGCATGAAATATCTGTCGTCTGAAGGGTGCTCATCGAAGTCGGATGAGCGCTGTGCATTTACGAATCACGCTCACTTCATCCCCGAGAAGTTGGCCCCAGTGGTTTACAAGCACATCGAAGAGCATCTAACTGGTGTTCGTGCAGAGCCACGCCAATGACCCGTCCGTCGCACGCCACACACTCCACTAGTGCTCGTTCAATCCCCGAATCTATCTCCGCTTCATCCCCGTTCGTCCAGCATTACCAATCCCACAACCGTTCCGAGCGAAGCTTCAGCCTCCCGACTGAGCCCGCGACCGCGCATTCGAATCGCTCCGGGCACTGTCGTCGCGGTTCGTGACAGCCTTCTTCATAGAATTGCCGCTCACGAGACCATCCGCCGACACGGACTGGTATCCATCCGCCTTTCTCGCCGCTAACATCAAGCCTCCCGTCTGTCTAACGAGGCCGATCGCACGCGCCGACCCGCCACTGGCACTCGATGCCGACCTGACGTCAGCGCTCTCGCCGTTGGTCAAGAAATCTAGCCTTTCGCTCAAGGCAACCATCGCTCTGTGGCGTGGAGAAACTCCTCAGGATCCACGGCCCAACAAAGCCCTCGACCCGCTCTAGCTTGATGTTCTTCTCCACGACTACCCGTTACGTGAATACGTCGTGGACGCAGCCCGAACTGGCGTCCACCACAAGTTTGTCTCGCCACGCGAACCCGACCATGAGCGCGCCGCCAGTGCTAGCCGTTATCACAACGCACTCGAACGCAGCCTGAGCGAAGGCCAAGCCGCTGGAACGTACCTGACGGTCGGCTCGGACGCCGCACTATCATGGCGTCTACTCCGGTACAGTCCATTCGGCTGCGTGCCGAAGAAAGAGATCGATCCACAGGATGAGGCTCGACTAATCCACAGCCTCTCCTTCTTCGACGAGCTCTCAGTCAACTGCAGATCCTGTCAGGACGACTTCCCGACGCTCATGTTCGAACCGGTACGGCGTATTGCTACAAGAATCGAAGAACTCGCGACCAAACACCCAGCTTCCACGATAAAAATGCTCGAAGGGGACGTGAAGAGTGCCTTCCGTCACATATCTGTGAGCTGGGAAGTCGCTTTGCTCACTTCGCAGGTTCCTCTAGGCGCGATCTCACTGTCATAGACTTGTCTCTGCCCTTCGGCTGGACGGGATCACCACCGCATTACGGATCCTTCGGTGGTGGTGTCGCTTTCCTCGTCGCCCGCGAGAGCCCCCGGTCGCTGGACCCAACTACCGACGATAATGAGCCGTACTCGTTGGAATGCAGGCAAAATGCGAAGTGTCAATCGCTGTGTTATCTATGCAGGGCATCCGAGCTCAAGCTCTGGCCGTTGGCCACGTGGCCACCGATGCCGGAGTCGGTGCTGTTCTAGAAGCTGCCTTCTAGAACGTCCTGAATGCCAACTCATGTTCCTTCCTATGTACAATATGCAGTGTGTGACAGAGGCGGGCGACTCCGTACTCATGAGTCTGCATGGACGGTCCACAGGAGGAACTTCTGTTGAACGGTGGTGATATGACGGATACAAACGAACACGGCGAAAGTTCTCTCCACGTCGCAGCAGCGAATCGACGAGGGAGTTGCTTTGTTCCCGGGAGATTGTCAATCGACATGTCGTGGACGTGATTTCGAGGGGCGGGGAGTAAGGTTGGACGCTGTTTGAGTATACAAAGTACCATCACTGCTGCGAATCAATGGCAGCGCTCGTCGTGATGTACACAGACGTCGACGTCAGGTAAGCTACTCTCATTAGAGAGACGACACGACTAAATCACGAACCAACTGCAATACCATCTAAGCTGATCGTTTCCTCACCATCATTATTAGAGTCGAGTCCAGCGAATGATGATGACCACGAAGCGTTTGGGGATCCGTTTCGATTTTGATGATGTCCATTCAGTCATCATTCAAAAACCTCTACGAAATGATTGAAGGGGAAAACATGATGCCACCTGAAGAATTTTATAGCCACAAAGTACTTCATAGTTGAATACCCGTATTGAGATGATAGTTGTATAGACTATCGAATAGCTAAGGAAGAGCCATATATTATGCAGAATGGTTGTACACATGCGGAATGCTGGTGCTTGTGATGAGCCGCGACTTGCCCCTTGCGCCGTTCCGGAGATCCATCCATCGACGAACCTCTGGACTCTCCAATGCCATTATCAAATCCTCCAATTCACTCACAATCACAACTGGCTACAATGGAGCTCCTCGCCCACAACGCCCCACGGTCTCAGCATCCAGCAACCACCAAATGGGACACGGTCCACACCGTCCACACTGCCGCTGCCATTGGCGTGCTCGGCATCGGTGCTGCGGTTCTCTCAATGCGCAAAGGCGCACAGACGCATCGACTGCATGGCCGCGTCTGGACAGGCACAATGCTCACGACGTGTGTCTCGTCCTTCGGCATTCGCGATACAACGGGCAACTTCTCGTGGATCCACGGTCTCTCGGCGTTCACGATCTACAGTATCGGCGCCGGTGTTTACCACATCCGACGCAAGAACATCCCACAACACGCTCGCTTCATGAAGGGCGCATACATTGGCGCTGTAATCGCCGGTGCGTTCGCCGTCTTCACGCCAGGAAGGATGCTCTACACAGAGCTCTTCGATGATGCATGGCAGAAGTGAGAATGGGTTCAATTGTGTACCCACATCAGTCAATAATACCTATCAGTATCCAATATTTGAGGTTTTTCATCTATCTGAGACTTTGGGAGTTGGACCAACTCAGTTGGTCTCACTTGCCGTTCGTCCCTCATGTTGTCAGCAGAGCTCGTCGCCGCCGTGAGATCCGGCGACGCGTCGCGCGTGGCACTCAGTTTGCAGAGGCTCTTCACTCACCATGGTGAAAGTCTCAGCGTCGACCGGTGCGTCGACGTGAACGGCAAGCCAGCGATGCTCATCGCGATTGAAAACGGCTTTACGAATATCGTGGAGATGCTTCTCGCAGCCAATGCCGACGTGAACCTACACTATAACGAGAGGACGGCGCTGTACGTTGCTGCTGAGTACGGCCACGTCGAAATCACGGAGCTGCTGCTGTCAAGAGGTGCACACATGAGTATCAACGACTCGAACAACACAGCACTCATGATGGCGTCCAACGCCGGCCACGCGCGAGTAGTGGAAGTGCTCGTGGAAGCCGGTGCCGATATGGACTTTGTTGGTCCATACCACCGCTGCCTTCCTGCGCTTCCTCTTGCTCTACGAAAAGGACACGTCGACGTCGCGGCCATTCTGCTGGACGCCGCCGCGAATGTCGAGGTCGAGTGTATCAACGGCTTCACGGCACTCACATACGCAACGATCGGCGGCTACGCTGCTATCGTGGAGAAGCTTCTGGATCCACGATCAAAGGGTACCTGCTCGACGGAAAGCCGCGCAATGGCGCTGATCCACGCTCTTTCTCGAGGCTTCGTGGACATCGTGGATATGCTGCTGGACGCCGAGCCAGAAGACATGGACTCGTACGGCGAGGGACGCGTCAAGCGCGCGGCTCGTATCATCCAGGCTGCACGAAATGAACTCTTCAATTTCAGCGTGGATGCATGCAAGGACGCAAACGCCAAACTCGCGCTCTTCACAGCCGTTGAGAATGGACTCGTGGACGTCGTGGAGATGCTACTGGACGCTGGGGCAGGGATTGAGACACGCCACCAGGGTCAATACAGGGTCTACACGCCATTATTGATCGCAGCTGAACGGGGCGACACCGCAATGGTCGAGTTGTTGATAGCAAAAGGTGCAGACGTTGGCACGATGTCGAGGTATCCACGAGAGACGCCGCTCATGCTGGCATCGGCCGCTGGCCAGACGACGATCGTCCGAATGCTGCTGAATTACGCTGTGATTGTGAAGCCCGCACTCATCCCTGCGGCGGACAACGGCTACGCAGACATCGTCGCGTTGCTTCTGGCCGCAGACGCCAGCATTTCGATCCAGGACAAGGCAACAGCGTTCAGTTATGCAGTGTTGGGCGGCCACACGGACGTCGTGAAGATGCTGGCGGGCCGCGGTGCTCTCGGTGTTTCGTCGCCTGTGGATCGTAACTATCTCCTCGTCCACGCGTCGGGTCGTGGTGACGTGGATATCGTCGATATGCTGCTGGCTGCTGGTGCTGATATGAACTACGCTGAAGATATGAGCAGAACGGCGCTCGTCGCTGCGGCTGCAAGCGGCCGCATCGCTGTCGTGGATCGGCTTCTGACTGCCCGAGCGGATGTTACGAACTCGAACGCACTCGTGGTTGCGGTCAAACGTGGCCACGAACATATCGTCGACAAGCTACTTGCTGCTGGCATGAGTCCTCACTGTGGGCGTGCAAAGTATCCGCCAGTTTACTACGCTGCTCGAATTGGAAACCTCGCTATCGTGGAAAAGTTGCTTGATGCGGGAGCTATTGTCAGAAGAAAGGATGGCAAGGACGACCCAACGCTTGCAGCTGCGTGTCGAAACGGTAACATGGATGTTGTGCATGCTTTGATTGACACCGGCGCACTCAACGGAGTCACTGAGGTGGAGACGCACTTGCAAGCGATCTACAACGCCGTAAAGTATGGCCACGCCGAAGTGTTGGAGCTCCTGGTGTCGCGAGGCGTCGAATTTGATGGCATGCTTGCAGGCATGCTTCAAACGGCGAGCTCATTTGGTTCGCTCGCGGTCGTCCGCTTCCTTCTGGCACACGGGTGTGAAGTCGCTGACGTGAACGCTGCGCTTCGGGAAGCAGCAGACCAAGCCCACGCTGATGTCGTTGAGGAACTTCTACTTCACGGTGGTGATCTGACGGATACAAACGAAAATGGCGAGAACGCTCTCCACGTGGCAGCAACGAATCGACGAGGGAAGGCAGTGGTGGAGTTGATTTGTTCCGGCGAGACAGTCGCGCGTCATGTCGTTGACGTGAATGCGAAGCGAGGGGATTACTGTTGGACGCTGTTCGAGTACACAAGACGTCATCGTTGCCGTGAGTCCATCGCAGCCCTCGTCGAGATGTGCACAGATGTCGACGCAGAGTACGTGGACTCGAACTGGATCCGCGCGATGTTCTCGTTGCATTCACGAGTGTGGTACCGGTATGCTTGAGTTGCTGTGGATACTGTCCACTGGGCACTTCGTGTAGTTCAATTCTGAGCCACCAATAATCAATCGAAACCCTTCTTCTTCTACCTCATGCTGCTTCTCCAAATCTCAAATGAAGCGATCAATTCCACGACGAAGAGTACGGCACCAGAATTCTTGCGTTTGATTATCGTTTTCTTCGTCGAATATACGGCAATTTCTTTGGCGGCGAAGACTGAGACGGCGTTACGCTAGCGCCGTCCAGAGTTGGGTCCGCGTGGTCATTCGCACGTTGAGGAGGCTGCTGCACTACGGAAGGGGCTGGCGGCCCCAGTTTCGGCAGTTTGGTTGAGATCTGCGGGTTCTTCGCTGATACTTTCGCTGGAATAATCTCCCGTTGATCGTCATAGTCGTATCTATTTGCCATGGAAAGCCGAGGGCTGTTGCTTTGACAAATGATTCTAGTCTCTGGTGATGAGGAGCCAGTGAAAAAGTCGTGGAAGCTGCGAAAACTACCGTCCCGACGCCATGGCGACGATTCCACGCGGTGGTTTTCGCTTTCTGAACGATGCTTTGGCTCTTTCTACGTGATCAACACAACCGTAAGTGCGTATAAGAAATTTTTACTCATTGAGTAGACTTGAATACGTACAAGTGACGCCAAAAGGTTGCTGGTGAGCGGTCCGTCGATCACCAAATCAATCAGTAATGAAGCTGATCGGTCGTGTAGAGCTGGTTCTATCGTAGAGGAGAACGAACTGGATCCGTGGCCGACTATGACGTTATTGTGCGGCCCTGGAACTTGCATTTTGACCTTCTTGGGGGAGATCTTTCGCTCGTGGTAGTGGGCCTTGAGAAGCCGCAGCCGCGATCGCCAGTTCGTGACCAGATCATCGTCATCTTCATCATCGTCGTCGTCATCACGGCGTGTGGATGAGTTTTTGAGTTCGCTTTTTGGCGTTTTCGGCGTCACTTCAGTAGTTTGGAAACTCGTGGACGACGTCAGAGGCTCAGACGCGATGATTTCAACTGTTGGACTTGATTTCGATTCACGTAACTCGCGATGTTCCATAGATCTTGTCTCCGGTGCACTTGCCGCTTGAACAATATTTACAACGTCGGATACGTGAACGGTTTCCGTGACTGAGATCTGAGGGTCTTCAGTTGAAATACTCGGAAACGGCTTCTCGACAAGAGGCGGTGGATCTGTCTGTGTCTGCTCTTCTCTCATTTGTTTTTCCGTCAGAGTCGGAGTTTCTGACTTTGGAGGCGGATCGGTTTGTGTCTCATCTTCTCTTGTATGTTTCTCCGTCACAATCGGCGTTTCCGGCTTTGGAGGCAGCGCTTCAATCTCCGGGGGTTCGTTAGGCCCCGCAACTGTAGTATTTGGGGGGGTTACCATCCGCTCCACTTCTGGTGGTAGTAGTGCAGGCTGTGACGGTGGCTCAAGAGCAGCTTCTACGACGACGACTTCAGGTTCAGGCGGCGGTTGCTCCTCTTGCGGGGGCGTTGGCGCATTAGGAGCTTCCCTCGGAATGACCTTCCGAGGAGCAAACTTGCCCAAGAGGCTTCGAACTTTCCCCGTCTTCGTTGTCGTGGCTTGAAGTTTCTCTTTGGCTGCTTGAGCACGAGCGGCCGAAGTTTGGATACACGCAGTATCAACGCTGCTTGTCCACACATCATCAACGATGGCCTCTAACAGCCTATCCGTGGCTGCTTGAGTACGAGCTGCTGCAGCCTGGATACACGCAGCATAAACACTGCTCGCCCAAACCTCGCTGATGATGACCTCTAGCAGCTTCTCTGTGGCTGCGTTGAGCAGTCGATTCTGTCGAAGAAACACCCGCGTGCCGTGTTGTAGCTTCTGAGCGGCCATACGTGTCCGTAGCTGGACACTGCCGATCAATTCTCTCGTTTTCTCGTTGTTTCGCATCGGATGCTCAGCGAACAACTCACCTGATGGCGCATGATAGTACCAGAGAGCCTTCTCAAACTCGTACGCATGCCACTGGCCGCCACCCATGATCTCCTCGTGAAGAGACTGCAGCCGTCCGCCGATGTAGTCGTACATATACTGTTCCCGGTAAAAATCCAGCTGCTGGAGTACGAATTGCTTGCGTTTTCGTCGTTCTTCAGGCCATTTGGACTCCTCGCTCTGCAGTTTTTCAAGCTGAGCCACTTGGGCCTTCTGGACGTCGGCTCTTGCCGCAAATGGACGGATCTTGGCAGCGGCTTGAGCATGATTGTGGCGTAAAAACGTCAGTTCACACGGCCTCGCGGCGCTCGCCATGTCCAGCACTCGCTCCAGCGCACGATAAACATCAGCGCCTGTTGTGCACGAGTTTAAAAAGTGGATCTTGTTGACGCGAGCCAGTTGGTTCTGGACTTGGACAGGCACTGTGAGCTGAAGAAGGGCTCTTTGCTTGTCGTTGGCTTCCTCCAACGGCATTTTCGCAACGGCAACGACTGTAAAAGGCCCAGATAGCTTCGTCAGATCTTGGCGCTGTGAAGATCGTGATCCTGGTGAGAAATCCAACACTGCTGAGCCTGATGACGCGCCATTTTGCCCGCGAAGCTCGAGTTCGAGGCCGAAAAACGAGAAGCGCTGTGACTGGGAGGTGGAGGACGCCCGCCATTGGTCGATGAAGCGCACATGGAAGAGGATCTGCTCAGTTGGAGTCGGCGACGAAGACGCAGGGACGGATACTAGCGCCGCTGTGAAAGGCTCTGCCATTTGGCAAGATGCACCAGTGAAAGCGAATGCAGATGAGGAAGCGGAGGTTATTTTTTCATTGGGGTATTTTGAGCCATTGGCAAAAATGCTGTGAGGGCGAAGAGCTTCAAAATGACCCACATTGGTTTTGTGATTTGTCGCTCTGTGGTCACGTGGAGACCAATGGCGCCGAATACCAGGCACTTTAGCAACGGTAGTCGTTCAGCATGAGCGTCAGTAAGCCGACGTACGGTACATATCTACGACACAGGAATTACTCAGTCACGACAGATTTACCATAAATGCAGGTGCCGATGGCTCACGCTTGCGCGATGCCCACGATATCATCACGTTGCAGCCACTTCTAGCCGTCCACGTAGAGGCCACTACTAGAACCATTCAATGCCATCACCAAAAACGATGCAGTCAAATTAAGAAGGAAGTCAGCGTACCGGTCGTCGACGCCGTTTTCATCACCTTTGGTGAGGTAGAGCTCCATGGCGTCCTTGGCATTACTGTAGAATTAGACAAGTTAGTGGTATGTACACCAAGCCACTGGCTCAGGAAGTGCTGTATAGTGGTCATGCCTCTGCCTCTTGATCACGCGGTGGGCGATAGGAATCTCACGGGCCTCGACCTTGAAAACGATTATGCTTCCAACATCTAACTGCCGTTTCTATCACGACATTCCACCACAGGTTTATATGAACCCCGATCGTACCCTGTCAAAGTACCATACACAAAACGTACGCGATTGTCGAGGAACAGCAGATCGCCTCGTTGAAATCCCGGCTCCATGCTTCCGCTGAGTAAAACGACGACAGGCGACTCGCTTTGTGTGTAGAGCACGAGCGCCTTCCACGCCATGAGCGCTGTCAAACCCACCAACACCAGGCTCAGTAGCTGGTACAGAAGCTGTCGCTTGGTCCGCAAGACTCGCTTGTTGGTCTCCGCTACACGCAGCTTCGTCATGGTTGTCGGATACCTTGAACTGATCTGCTACGTGTCGTACTTGAAGCTGGCGAGATTTTCGAACCGCGTAGCAGTTAGAGGTCGACTGTTATGCCCTCCTGATTGGCTGAAAACACGACATGGCTAGACATCGGTCCCTTTCTAGGAATACTCTAACAAGGGATTGTGTACCCATTCGTCCTCTGGTCAGAACGTTGGGCGGATCTGTCCAACTGCAGCGTTCAATGCCTCGTCCTTCAGAGGGCCAACCACTGCAGCCATTGTTCTCCTGCGTGTCGGTGTCGAATGCTGCCGACTCCTCTCCATCTCTCACTTCGAGATTCCCTTCGACTCTTCCAAGTCACTTTCTTCCCAGCCAGAATGCCCCCACTTCAGCCGGCCTCCAAGTCGCCTCTGCTCGCTCCTTCGCTTCCGCTGACACCACTTCCGGCGATGAAGAAGCCGCTTTTGTCAGCTCCAATCGCCAGTTCAAAGCCGTCACTGGACGCGATGTTCGAGTACATTGACGGCGACGGCGTCATGCGGCGATCGGAGACCATCACGAACCGCATGGTGCTGCGAGGCTACTCCGTCGACAAAATGGCTGTCCTAAGTGATAGTGATCAAGCACACCGCTCGCTCGAGACCCGCGAAGAGGAAAAGAGGAAGCGTATGCAAGACATCGAAGAAGCGATGGAAGAAGCCGAGCGCAAGAACAAGGCGAACGCCGACTTCAAGCGCCAGTGCAAGCAGGAGCGACGCCAATGGATCGAAGAAGGCGACGAGCTTGTGGAGACGCGACTGCAGCTCTGGTACGAACAGGGTCTCGGCGCTGCGCCTGAAGACGACGTAGTAGATCTCACGAAAGCCAACACATCATCGATGTCGCCATCGAAGAAAGCACAGGCGTTTGTCGATGAAGACGGCAACATGCGACGCAAGTCGACGGTCAAGTTCGATGCATCGGAGGCTTCGACCATCATCACCGACAGCGGATACAAGAAAGAGGACGGTGCGTCAGAGTATGATGCCGTACGACCAGCTGATGTGACAGTAGCGATCCGCTGATCGATCGAGTGAAGAGACTGGCGATCAAGTTGAGCCAGAAACCTATAAGACGCAATTAGACATTCAAATCGACGTTTGTCCGTTTTAACAGAGGTTCTGCGAGTCAACTGCACCAAAAACGGGGGGTGTGGGGACAAATGTGAAATCGGCAGAGGCTCGGAGCAGCTCGAACAACACACCATTGGATACAGCTGTGTTTCATGAGCGCGATGTAGGATTGAATGTTGCGCCTGCTGGTTTCAATCCCGCGTTATCGTGCGCAACATTTTTTTTAAAAATGTTCGGGCAACGTTCCAAACTGGGTGGAGTTTCAAGTTGCCAAGTCGTTTTGTCGGCTCTTGGGTGTGGCTGTTCGTGAGCCAATCGCATGTGACTTAGATGATCTTCCCGATGCTTTGGATGGTATCCTACTAGGATTCCTAGCTGAGACTGTGGCCTTGTGGGTGCTGTGAAACGACTCGGACCAAAGTTTCCGATGCCCAGGCAGCGAAACGACACCGTCGTCATCGGCCGCAGGAGCAGTCGCCTTGCTGCATTCCACAACTCGCGCCGAACGCTTCCAGTCTCGGTACCAACACGACAATCATGCTGCGCTCCTGGGTTCTCCTCGCTGTATCTGGGCTCGCGCTCCAGCTTCCATCGGCCGTCAGCTTTCGTGAGATGTCCACGGTACTCGAGAGCTTCCTCCAGAACGGTGGCTGGGTCGTGGCGGCCGGTCAGCCGTTTGCGCTTCAGTCGATCTTCCGCTACCAGTTCGATCATGTGCCAGACCTACAGCCTGGTATGGTCGGCATGCCGGCGCCAACGCCACTTTGTGTGGACGATTCCAACGGTGAAGGCCCCGTGCAACTCAAGGCGTGTCGTTCGGCCGTGGAGAACCAGCTCTTCATTTTCAACCAGACGAGCTACTCGCTGCAGAGTGCGAGCAAGCCCACGTCGTGCCTCACAGTCACGGACGATGACTCGCCGTCGCTGGAACTCACGCCGTGCGACTTCTACAACCCCAAGCAGAAGTTCATGTACAACTACTTCACATACCAGTGGCTGCTCACCGAACCGTCCAGCGCTCCGCAAAACCGAGAGCAGAAGCCAATGTGTATCGACGATGGCGGCGACGATTCAGGAGCGTCCTCCTCGCTTGGCCTCGCCGACTGCAAGCCCTTTGGCTCTCCGGTACGATTGTTATGATATTCTGCTATGATTTGGCATTGTATTGATCGTATTATTGACCTCCCATAGGCCCAAACGCTCATGACGGTCAGCGACTCGGCGGAGCTTCCTGCGGTGCCGACCGACAGCACACCAAATCTGTTCACGATCGGATTCCCGTTCCGTTTACGGCTTTTCAGCTCGTTTTTGTGTATCGCGGACGATGGCGAAGGCAACTCACTCACAGTGGAGCCTTGCGTGTTCAATCCCTCTGAGCCGCAGACATTCTCGTACGACACCACGACTTCTCAGATCAAGAGCGTCGCCAAGGCGTGGTTGTGTCTGAGTGCTGGAGCTGACGTAGAAGACGACGAGGCTTCGCTTGAGCTTCAGCAGTGCGTGGAAGGTGACCCGAGCCAGATCTTTAAGTTCGACGAAGAAGCTGGAGTGCTCACGACACCTAGCAAACCAGGGTTCTGTGTGGATACCAACGGCCCTCGATACCCAGAGACGACGCCCATGTCGCTGCGTGTGTGCAAGCAACACAGCTGGAACCAGATCTTCACCGTCGAAGGCGTGTCGCCACTGCCACCGCCAGTGATCCCTGTCCGTGATTAGGGAGATTGTTGGAGCTGACCAGTGAGCATGATTACATGAAGTTGACGCATAACAATCTCATTTATCCTATCACAAGCTCACAATTCACTACGGCTACTAACCAAAACGACACATATAACGTGGACGATTTAAGCCGTGCGCATCGTGCGGTCGATCTTGGTGCCGGTCGCACTGAGATCCGCCAATCTCACCTGGACGAGTGGCTTCTGCCAGCCATTGGGGATACGCTCATCCACCAAGAACGACTGGGCAAAGTCCACACGGCAGGTCTCGCTGTTGGTGCCACCGAAGACACGGAGGATGGACGCCTGCTCACGGAACGCAAGCGAACGGTGGAAGCCGCTGAGCTTGCATCCCGTTGGCTTGGCGTTGCAGACAGCCATGCGCGACTTGGAGGCCTCCGCGAACTGCTGAACACCGAGCATGCCGCCCTGGGCGCGACCGAGAAGATCGGCGGCGAAGTTCATGTCGACGGCTGACGGATCTCCTTGGTAGAACGAGTCCGAGTGGACGACGGAGAAGTCGTGTTCGATGAAGTTGTGCTTACCAAGGTCCGACAAGTGGTTACCCGTGGCCTTGAGCAGCGTGGCGTGGAAGTTGGCGAGACCAGAGTCGAGGTTGAAGACCGCCATGAGCACCTGCGCGAAGACCTTCTTTGGAATATTTTTGCCGTCCCGCGGGAGGAAGCCGTGGTTCGCGAGCGTGTTCAGGGCCGGACAAGGCGAGCGGACGTACGGCGTTGAAGCGCCTGGGACTCCAGAGACTTGAGCTCCGGTTGGGCGGAAGTACTCGCCAACTTGAAGAGCTGTAACTGGCTGAGCTGCGGTCGGAGGAGCCACTACTGCTGCTGGTGCGACTGCAGTAGTGCTAGCAACTGGAGCAGTCCCAGCGGTCACAGGTACCGCCATTGCCGTGGTAGCCGCAACGGGAGTCGTATCTTCGACCGACGAGATGACTTGCTGAGAAGCGAGCGAAGCGGTTTGCTGCGCGGCGACTGATGAGATCAGCGCGAGAACGAGTGCAAGGCATGGCTTGATGACGGCGACCATCGTGGCGTGGTAGTTGAGGTATTAATAGTGGAGCTGCTCGTTGTCGAGTAGATTGGAGAATGAATTAAGTTGAGGAAGTTTATCAACAGGCCAACGACCTCAACTACTACGGCATTCCCCACAGACACTGTCCGCCCAGGGAAGCAGTGGTGTCCCTTACAGAGTCACTCATCTGGACAGGATGAAGGAAGCAGGAAGTGACGAGGCACTGTGGTCTCTACTCGAAGCGAAGCGACGGAGAGCCACGACCCACAGATCAAGGCTTGCTGTCTCCACCTGTTGGGCAGAGAGCTTTTTGCACATAGAAAATCCATATGGCTACACTTTCTGGTGGTGGCATGAGTATCTTTCCAACAGCAGCGACCCAAGGCTTCGTTCACTAAGCCATTCTTGGTCAGTGCAAGTTCATATGGAGGAGGACTTCTCCATGATCTACGATGATAGGTTTTCATGAATCCATACGTTGGCCGTGGATGAGACCGTCGGTGGCGAGGTTTTTCACCGAATCAACGGACGTCGTGAGGATATTGCATTGGAAGCCAGAAGCTCACCACCAATTACGACACTATCGAGAAGCTTGATGCCTTCAACCTGCAAACTTTGACTGATTCAAATACAAAGCCTCATACAAAACAAACAACAGATTCTTGATTAAGAAGAATACATTCTGCTACGTACAAATCCAGTGCTCATTCACTCGACTACCTTTTTCAGACATTCAACGCTACACCTACGTCTCCTTAAACACCAGCAGCGGATCGGATCTGAGCTGAGAGGAACTGGAGCTCCAGCAATGACACGGTACTCGGAGGGCGCACCCAGTCGTCCGGGAACTTCTCCAACACCATGAACGAATACGCGTGCTGCACACTGATCGTCGCGCCGTTCTTACCACCGAAGACCTGGAGAAGTGTCGCGGCTTCGCGGAAGGCGACGCTGGCTTGGCCGGACTTGAAGTCACATCCGCCAAACTTCTTCTGGCACCAGCCCAGGCGAGCACGGATGGCCTGACCAACTTCCTTGACGCCAAGGCGTCCGTTGTTGGCTCGTGCCAATAGATCGTTGGCGAGCGTGCTGTCGATCTGCGAAGGGTCCTGACGGGAAGCCGCGTCGGCGTGGACGAGCGACATGTCGTGTTCAATAAAGTTATGCTTGCCAAGGTCTGCCAGTGTCAGAAAGATGGGAAGCACGGAAGTCTGCAATTGGGCCGTGAAGATGTCGACGTTGTAACGCTCCTGGATGGCTCGGAACAACGTCAGCGGGTTCAGACCACGACCGTCACGAGAGATGTAGCCGTGGTTTGCGAGGGAGTTAAGGGCCGGGCATGGAGATCGTAAGTAGGTCGCTCGAGATCCAGGGACGCCCGACGTTTGGCTGTCTGGGGGACGGAAGTACTGGCCGACTGGCTGGGCTTGGGTCGTGTTAGTGATGCCGAGGACGGTGGCGAAGAGGATCCAGAAGATCGGCAGCTTGGACATGACGGTTGATCAGGTCTTCGAAGTGATTGATCGCGAGAAAATATAGGAGTGAGTGACTCGAGTTTGGAGGCTGCGCCAGAGGAAAAGAGCCTGGCGTGTGATCCAGGGCCAGGATTCCTGGGTATAGCCGTCAAGATCCGAAGATCAACGAGGACAAGATGTATAATGTGGGGGCAAAGATGTGGTTCAAGCTGATCGTATGGTAGTGTATCGCGTGTTTTCGCGTCACGCTGTTCGGAAGCCTGTGGTTCTGGACGTACTCGGACCCAACTCATTCGAATAATAGTGGCTGCTGTGAGACCGGTTTCTACTTGGCACACAAAGGAATACAGTCAGTATCGCCATTTAGCGCACCCTGATATATACAAACCCCAAGGTAATTGAATCCCAAATCGCTTTATGACTACCTTGATATTGTGATAGTTTTGCCGGAATATCGAATATAACAAGTCTATCAGGTGACACCCGCGCTTAATGGCGAAACAGACTGTAGTGTGTCCGTCGCCGGTGCAGCCTACATCATCGAGGGTATTATCTTTGAGATAACAAAGGTCTTGGTCGCCAATCGCCTAGGAGAATGTGAATATTCGCCGCTACTTGCTTGTAAGCTACGACTCCGCGGTAAAAGCTCTCGTTTAAAAAAAAAAAACGAGAGCTTTTACCGCGTAGTCGTAGCCACACACGGCAACGTTATCATATTCATCTGTGGTTCTAAGTGATGGTTCGTCTGACAATCTCCACCTCTTGGTTAAGTCGCCGATCCTCCTTTTGACGTCGATCTTTAATTCACGTGAGATCATACTCCACAACTGTACTGCCAAGACAATTCGATTTTCAGAGACGGAGGTGTCTTATTACAACGCAATTTTCCCTCACAAGACAACATCTAATAGTCACAAACTCACGTGGAACCCACCGCAGTTCTATCCTGGGGTCTTGACTCCCATCTAAACACCGGTGGCTTGTCGGACGGTATTGGAGAGCTGGTTCAGCTCAGCCAATGTGACGGGCGTTGACGGACGGCGCCAGTCAGCAGGGAACTGCTCCAGCACGAGGAACGAGTAAGCATGTTGAGCGCTGATCTTGGCGCCGTTCTTGCCTCCGAAAACCTGGAGGAACAGAGCCGCTTCACGAAACGCAATGGTCGCCTGGCTCGACTTGAAGTCGCAACCCGTGCGCTTCTGCTGGCACCAGATCAAACGCGCGCGGATAGCCTGGCCGACTTCCGTGATACCAAGCTGTCCGTTGTTCGCACGGCCGAGGAGATCATTCGCGAGACCGCCATCGACTTGCGCAGGGTCCTGACGGTAAAAGTTGTCGGCGTGGACGAGCGACATGTCGTGCTCGATAAAGTTGTGCTGGCTCAAGTCAGCGAGTGTGAGGCGGAAGGGAAGTCCCGAGGTCTGCAGCTGAGCCGTGAAGAAGTCGACGTTGTAGACTTGCATGACGGCGTTGCGCAGCATTTGCGGTGAGATGTTGCGGCCGTCACGAGGGAGGTATCCGTGGTTGGCGAGCGTGTTGAGTGCCGGGCAGGGCGAACGCAGGAACGCCGTTCGTGCACCGGCCACGCCAGACGCCTGGCCGTCACCAGGACGAGAGTACACTCCGACTTGCTGAGCCTGAGCCGCTGTCGCCGTGAAGATCACAGCGCATACAACCACCAGCGTGATCTTGGACATGGTAATGGAGAGTTGATTGGGAGGGAAACGTCGCTAGAAGCGAGTAGAATGTATAATGAGCGTGGCAGTCAGGCGATGATGAAGACGCAGCGTAGTGGTGAGGGGAGGCAGAGGAGAAGATACGTAGGTACCCAGCACACAAGCTTTACATGGTCAAGCGAGATCACCGATGTACGGTACAGCCAGCAGTCTCTGACCACTCGCGCCACACGTGAGACCAGCGCAGTCATAGAGATGCAGACCGAGTGGTTCGCGTCAATCACATGGGCGGCATAGTCCAGCAGAGGGCGCGTCTTTCGCCACGCCTTTTGACCCACGAGACCACAAAGATGGCAGACACAACAGCTGAGCAGGTGCCTCCAGTTGCATTTGCAGCACGCACATGGCTACATTTGCGTGACGGCCACGGTCTCTACGGCACCCTGTCAGTCGAACAGTCCCCCAACGTGTCTATCAGTCCGAATAGCTACCATACAGTGCTGAATACCCGCCTCGCCTCTACAACTGATCCCTTCGATCAACTGACTTGTTGCCGCGTGGGTGTGAGAAAGGCCGCAAAACTGAGAGTTTGCTCAAGAAGCCAGTGCGGAGGTGCAACTGTCCACATGACGGGAAAGGCAATCCCCATTATAGTGACATATAGAATATAAGTTGAAATGTCACTATCGATGGTATCCGTTCAGGATGACGAGCTTCTCAGGCTGAGAGTCTCAGCTGCATCACCAGAAACCTCGGGACTCTAATGGCCATGAACGTTGCGGCGTTCTTGCGCTTCGCAGAAAGCAGCCTAAATGCAACCACAAGGTGTGTGTGTCAGTAGCAAGGGACTCATCCATGTAGGAACGGTGGAGTTACTGTGGATCTCTGGGTAGTAAGCGTGGGGGATGAATACACGGAATGCGAGTGAGCTGACAGTGTATTCCGACGCAATGGCTCGCCCTTACTGTTCACATCTACACGTCTGGACATTCTACTTGACGAGGATTTTTGCAAGAGAGTGTGTAGCTTCCTGTGGCTACTGCTGGATCCCTTCGTGGACACCACGATACGCAACGACGTTCACAGATAGACAAGAACTGGTACTGGAGGCGTCATTCTCGCTTACGTGGACACACCGGCGATCCGCTGCATGATCACGGACTGGGTGTTCAGTGTGTTGAGGCTGATGCTGTTGCGGGACTTGGTCCATCCGTCCGGGATCTTCTCGTCCACAAGGAACGAGAACGCGTGCTCCAGCGTGATCTTGTTGTTCCCCTGCGCACCCATCACGACGATGAGCTTGGCGGCTTCACGGAACGTGACATCACGCTGGTTCGAGCCAAAATCACAGCCTCCCTGCTTCTGCTGGCACCAAATGAGACGCACACGCAGAGCCATGCCGACCTCGTCGACACCGAGCTCACGGTTGGCGTCACCACGCGCGAAGAGATCGTTCGCGAGACCGCCGTCCACCTGCATCGGGTTGATCTTGTAGGATGAGTCAGCGTGCACCAGCGACGCGTCGTGCTCGATGAAGTTGTGCTTGCTTAGGTCCGCGAGCGTGAACTTGTTGGGCAGGCCGGCGATGACGAAGTTGGCGACCGAGTCGTCGACGTTGAACACCTCCTTGATGGCGTTCTTGAGGATCTGGGGCGTGAGGTCCTTGCCGTTGCGGTTGATGTAGCCGTGGTTGGCCAGCGTGTTCATGGCGGGGCATGGCGAGCGGTGGTTGGGGACCCACCAGTCCGTGTTGCCCGTTACCTCGGTCGGCTTGGAGTACACGCCGCGAGCCTGCGCGTCGACCACATTGGCGACGCCGATCAGCGAGAGCGCGACAATAGCAAAGCGCTGGAAGAACATGGCTGGGAAAGTACGCTTTGGATGGAAGACGTCGAGGGCGAAATCGGAAATGGAATGCTCTGAACGAGTCTGGTAGCTGGAACTGTCCCGACGGTCCATCGCCCTCCATCTCCCTGCCTCGCGCACATAATCGTCGTACGCAGTGTACTGTATGTAGACTGGGCCGTGGGGTGGATACTGAGCTTTTGATCGTCCGGATTCCAACGGCAAAGGCGTGGCAGTAGCTTTCCGGCCGGGTCTGTGTCCATTGAAGTGACTGATTGTAAGTGTGTAATACCTGATTCAACAACTGCGGATACTACCAAGATAAGCATCTTGACTTGGTTTCACTATGGACTCTCCGAAAAACCAGTGGATTTTCCCTGACTGGATCTTCTCCACCAGATGGGTACACTTGGTCGGATCCTTTACAGGGGTGGACTTTCTACGAGGCTGAAGACAGTCAGTCATTTCACTTGGCATTTGTATGGGAGTCGGTCGGAAGCCAGATCACCGCACGCCTGTTGGATATCCCTTGTGAAATACAGTACAGGAAGCTTCCTCTTCCTCGCTTGGTCGTGATCACCAGAGAGAGTCAATGGTCTGTGAGTAATCCAGGAGCTCTCGATGGAGACAGCTTCGAGACTCGGCTTCCGGTTCTTACGGTTTGGATTCGTCCACAGTCGAAACGAAGGACTCATGTAGCCGTGCGTAGGTCTGCCTGTACTGTATACTGGCGCTTTGAGCTCATGGGAAGTCGTGCTGATCGTGTCCACTTCGCAAAGGCGTGAATGTCCTGTTCGCGTGTCTGCGTTTCGTGTCTACTGAGGTCGTGTGGCGACCAGACATTGTGTATGGATAGGATACGCAAGAACGTTGCGCGCTCACGTTTTTCGCTGATGGGGCTGATCACGACTGTAAGAGCGCGGATTGAAAAGCAACCTCGTAGAGGTGAAATGCGTCGCAACCTGGCTGTAGATATGTATATATTGTGCTAGTAGATGAGACGCACAAACCGTCGGATCTACTTACTAGGATCATCGCTGAAAGTTTCCGCGATTTCCTTCGTCGGGACCGGCTTGGTCCTCGCGTCTTGTCTGTCCGTATGCTCAATCAGGAGACTTGGACCGACGTATACGAGTCGTCCGCCATCCATGTAGTTCCATGGCTCATAGTAATCGCTATAGATCAACTTGGGCAACGCCTTGATGTCTCGTATTCCCCGCGAAGCTCTCATAGATCTGAGATTAAATCTTGTGGATCAGCGACAGCCTCAGTTGCCGATCTTCAGTGTACAGTGATTCACAGCACTTCCTGTTCCACGGCGCAGTCGCAAAACGTCGCGCATACCTGAAGCCATTCCGTGAGATGTTGGAAGGCCGTACCGATAAAGTCGACCCCTCGGCCTCGATGCCCATTCGTATTCACTCTTGCGTGAAGGCTGACGACTGGTGGACTGCGGTGGACTATGTGTACGCGATTGGTGAACGCGGTATGGTCGATTATCTAATTTCGCGCATGCGCAAGAGCACGGCAACGCCTCTTAGAGATCGACATCATAACAAACGCAAATGTTGTGTTTTCCCCGATATAAATGCAATTACCGATGTGATCAGTGGAGTATCATCTCCAGCCTACACCGTGAGCCCTCTGGCACTGTTCTTGGCCTGCTTCACCAACTGGATCTTGGTCTTGCTTGGCAGATTCTGGGACCACTCCTTCAGCATCCGCATCACAATGTCGACGTATCCAAGACGAGCCGCGTACTCGACCGCCGTCCACTCCACATCCACGCAGGTCTCTCGCACGACCTTGGCCTCGATGGGAGCGTCGATCGCATGGCCGTCGGCCTCGATTGACTCACACATCAACTCACAATCGCAAGGGGCGGATGGTGCTCCAGTGGTTAAAAGCTCCCGCGATTCCACGAACTAGTTCTCTGTCCCGTCGATGCCGAAATTTCCAATTGGTCAATTCGTGAACCGGAGATCGGTCGTTTCATCCAATAAGATCGAGCGACAAGTTTCCCTGAACAAGCTGTGGGAGAGATTGTAGGATGCATTGTGGAATTCATCTTTATTGCCACCCCTTGTATTCTCTTCAATCAGGGTGATACCCCTTGATACTAGCCAATCAAACCATATGTCTCTTCCTTAATATGGGTCTCGAAAGAGTGACATGACTTTGGCGAGAAGTGAAACAGCTGGAACGAACGGGAAAAAGGCTAAACCCTGCAGGAATGCCCCTCCACCAGGTGGCATTCTATGCTATATGAGCAGGCAGGACTTCTTATTCCACTTCTCACCACATACAAAGTGTCAGAGAGTCAACCGACCTGCCACTGATTTTAAGAGGTCGTTTGACTCTCAGACACTGAATTTCAATTAAAATTTGAAAATGTCACTCTAAAAGGTCAGGTCTGAAGTGGTTCTAGTGTTCTACTGTATGTGCGTGTGTCACACGTCCCCGTTGGGGCGTGTGACGCCGACGAGCTGGCAGCCGCAGCGGAAGCTGAAGCTCGCCGGTGATTGGCTTGTGGGCTTGAAGCCGCAGCTTCAAGCCTGCCATGATTAGACGGCATACAGCCGAGTGATGGTCATCGCATAATCAATGTTTAGACGGCACAGCCAGGACACTCCTGATTGGTCAGCACCATCAGTCTGTGATCCTATTGGCTGTGCGTGTCTATGGGACAAGCCTTCGTGATTGGGCAAAATCAATGAATGGATGGGAACACAGAACACAGAGAACACACAGGACCACGGCAGCGCCGCCTGCCAGAACAAACCAAAGAAATGA
>JAADWY010000581.1:0-20882 GCA_023336355.1 Pythium dissotocum
TTCATCAGGTCCGAGTAGAAGGACGACAGACCGGCGAACGAGAAGCCCACGTACAGCGTGTACATCAAAAACGACGTGAGCTCTCCGGTCGTGAGCGCGCCGTCGGCGACCATTTGGCCTCCGTAGCCCAGCACCGCGAGCATGCTCATCTTGACCGACAGGTCCACGCCGCCGAAGAACGTGGCGCTGGCGAGCGAGCGCTTGCGGGCCAGACCCAGCACTTCGTCCACCTTCTTGCGGTGCACTTCGATCTCCTGCTCTTCCTTGGCGAACCACCGCACGACACGGATGTTAGCCAGCTTCTCTTCTGCGATCTCGGTGGCCTCACTCAGTCGCGTCTGAACGGTGCTCGTGAGCTTCTTCACGAAGCGGCCATAGGACACAGCACCAAGCGCAATGGGCGGCACGATGCTGACCATGATCAGGCCAAGCTTGGGGCAGGTCACGAACAGCATGGTCATACTACCGGCAGCCTGGCCCAGACTGCGCAGACCGCCGGCAACGTTGTCGCTCAGCACCTTGCCGATCAGCGTCGTGTCGGCACTGAGTCGGTTGATGAGTTCGCCCGTGCGCGACGCGTCGAAGAAGCCGAGGTCCTGCTTCATGATGGACGCGTACGTGTCCTGGCGCAGGCGGTTGGTGATGCGCTCGCCGATCATGTTGGTCACGTCCACGCGGATGACGTTGGAGATGGCGCCAACCACGAAGAGCCCGGCGAGTGCACCGCCGACCACAGGCAGCTGGGTGGCGCTGTCGGCCGCCGTGACGACGTCGATGATACGGCCCATGCCGAAGGGCACGGCCATGGTCACGGACGTGGAGATGGCGAGCGCTGTGAGCGACACGCCCAGCGGCTTCTTCTCGGGCGCGTACAGCTGCAGCAGGCGCTTGATCTCCTGGAAGCGGCTCTCTTTCTTCTTCGCTGGACCGACTTCCTTGTCGTCCTTGTCGGCGAGCGGCGGCTTGCCATCATCACCACCATCGTTGTGGTTGTGGACGAGCGACGAGAACAGCGCGGCGCGTTGCGATGGAAACGCCGCAAAGCCCGAGGGCGACGCACGGCGCGGCATCCACACAGACAGGCGTGCGGCAGGACGAGACGCCAGCGACGCCATGGACAGCGGCCGCAGCAGCGCCGCCGAGCGCAGCATGGCGCGGCTCATGAGGACGACGGCGGTGGATGGAGACGCGGACGCACGATCGGAAACTGAGCCAAGCCGCTGCTCACGGAGCTCAGCACAAGCCACGTCGTTGAGCGTGTGATGCGCGCACAACGCAAAGGATCAGTAGAGACGGACGGGCGGCGCAGCGAACAGCGTGTCTGTCGAGTGAACAGCTCCGAACACATAACAGTGTCTACTGAGATAAGAGCATCCAGTAGAACGAGGGATGGTCCCGTATTGGGATTATGGCGAGGGATATTTTCTATATCAGTATGTTTCTTTTGGCTTTCTGCATGAGAAGTTGACAATTGAAGACTGGACGCAAAATGGGCGGTGGTGGGCTTCGGATTCTCGGGCACAAGAAGTGGCATGTGTGGCGGCGCGAGAACATTGAGCGCGTGGAGAGAGACGAGCGAGAGCATGAGGAGAAGAAACGAGGCTTGCGAGGCAAACAGACGCGAAGGGAGCAAGAGCAACGTGCGCAACTACTGGGTCAGGTGCATGACGGCGTTCAGTCAACCGAGCACATCAACTTCTTCCAGCAGGAAGAGGAGGCGCACACAAAGGCGCTGCTGGAAGGTGGAGATGGTGGTGACACCAAGAATAAGGCTCACGCAAATGCGACTCTTGGACGACAGGCGCAGCTGCCGTGGTACGCATTGAGCGATGAGAAAGGCAGCCATCACCAGCAACTGGATGCGATTAGAGATCAGAAGCGAAAGCGGTGCGTTTACTTGTACAGTAGCTATCGAAAAAGATGAGATGCATTGTCTGACTCTGTGTGTGATGTGACTGCTGTATAGGGTGCTGGAGCGTCAGGATCCGCTGCTGGGGATGCGTCCGGGTCGCGCGCCTGATGATGAGGAAGACGAACAGCGAGAAGACGAGCGCGTGCGGCGACGCCACGCTGCGAAACTGCGAAAGAAAGGGAAGGCAAAACGATCTTCAGAGGACAGTGGCAGCAGTAGTGAAGACGAGAAGAAATGGCGGCGAGACAGCAAAAAGAAGCACAAGAAGCACAAGAAATCGAGCCACAGGGACGATTCCAGTAGTCGCGAGCAGATTATGGTGCAGCTACGGCGCGAGCGCGAAGAGCGAGAGGCTGTGGAGCGCGAACGCACAGAACGCCTCATGCGGGGGCAGTAGTAACGTAGCATTCATACACTACGGTGTCTTCTACTGCTCGTGGTGGATCAGCGGCGTGTAGGCGGCGTCGTACCAGTCCTTGGTGGTGTGGAGTCCGCGCCATCCCTTCAGGGGACGTTCGACTGTATACTGCGCGATGCACTGTAACGAGATCTCTTTCTCTAGCAGCTTGATCAAAAGCCCGGCGCCAACGACCAGCAAGACGCTTTCGCGGACGTAGTTGAAGTAGGCGAGCGCGCACACAAACGCGACCACCAGGTTGACGAGCGAGCCCAGCGTCCACACCGCAAACTATGGAGCGACGAAAAGTTTCGTGAGTAGAAGTAGAGAATGATAGGATCACGACGATGGCAACGTACCAATTTTCCGTAAAAGACACTCTTCCTGGCCAAGAAAACGAGTCCGAGAAGCGGTACGCCCGTGAGCGCGAGAGGAAGAACACTGAGAACTGAGACGAAGGCGACCTAGCGAAACAGAACAGGTGTGTAGAACGATCAGTCATAGGTGGTACAGACAGATAAACCCGAAGCAAGGGGCAGCATACGCGTGAGCAGCCCGAGTCGTGGGTGGTCGGGTCGTCGACTTGGACGCAGTAGAACTCCATGAGGATCCAGAACACCACGACGCAGTCGACTAGAAGCAGCGCCAGCATCATGAGCGGCAGGACTCTCAACGCGCGAGGATGAAGATTCCGCAGTCGAAAGAGCGGTGCCACTGGCTGGAAGGCCAGAGACAGCCAGTAGAACAAGGCCGAGCGAGGCGAGCACAGCAGAAGCTCCGACAGCGTCGACGCGTCGCGACTCGTCCGACGCCGAAGCTTGGTCGGGTACAGTGGTTCCAATGCCTCATCACCTTCCGATTGCTGTCGTGGCCGATTGAACAGAGCTTCCATGCGAATCGACGAGTACCGGAACTCGATCGGACGAGGGTCGTCGATGTCAGTGATCGTAGAGGTGGAGGTTGGGTCGTTCGTCTCGTACGAGGCGGTCGAAGCTGTATCATCCAGGTGGATTCGCAAGGCAGATGCATCCGGACTAGCGGCATCTCGTCCGGTCGTCGGCCTTCTCGTCACCAGCAGCGCGAACTTGAACGGCTCAACCGCGTAGCTTTCCAGCCGAGACGAGATGTCGGCTTCCGTGAGTGCTGTGAACTGCGCTGTGGATTCGAGAGTTCCAAACCGGACGCGGATTCCGTCGGCACTCTTCTTGCGTTGCTGGTTGAAATCCGATACAAATCCCAAGATACCCTCCAATGCCGCACCGGCTCGCCTTTGACGCGTCACGGATGACGATGGTTGTTCAAGCAGACGTAATCGTTGGTTCATCTCAGCGATGAAGTCGATCCAGAACTGGTGGTGCAGCAGCTCCAGCCGTGACGGCACAGCACGCACGAGCACGTCGTTTGTGTCGATGTTGTACGGGCGGAAGAATGAACCACTGCCTGCTGCTGCGATGATCAGGCTCGTCGTCGAAGCCGACGCATGGGGGGAAACATCTTTATCTGGATAACGTGGCCGCCCTGGCGATGGTGTTGTTGCCGTAGCGAACGCTGGAGTCGGCGCGATGACATCGAAGTACGCAAGCGAAAAGTCCGGACTGAACCCGACTTTGAGTTGCGCGCCGTGACGCCGAAAGCCGAGCTCACGTACGAAGCCACCCGTGTACTGGGTCACATGCTTCGCTAGCTGTTCGACGCGATGAAGTTGCCGCTTTCGCAGAAAGAGCGTTCCGCATGGAGGAGCGATGACCATGAGGAGGCGATGGACCCAACACTCCCACCCGACGCCATTTTCCGGCCACTGGACGAGCTCGTTACAAGACGTCGCGAAGGACGCGAACGCGTCTTCGTCTCGCACCAACTCCTTCAGCTCTGCGGGCATTCCGAACGGATCAAGTACCCACGAGCTGAACAAATGGTTGGCGCCACTGAAGTACAAACGCGTGACGTGGCCGACGAGATCTTGGTCTGTGAGGCGAGGCGTGAGGTTCTTGGTCAGATTCGTAAGCGAGAGCTGGTCGCGTAGCGTTTGCGCCTTGTACTGCGCGAATCGCTTCTGGAACTTCTGGTCAGGATTGCCGCGGTATGTGATGAATCCCCACGAACCGAAGATGACGGCAACGAGGCTGAGCACGAGAATGGCGAAACCAAGCGGTCCACCGATTGGCTTAACGAAGCGCTCAAACGGGGTGAGGCAGTCGAGTCCTGTGCGTCCTTTTTCACAAGCGTAGGTGCACTTGCCTGGTACGTTGAAAGCCGAGTGCTCCGGTTTGTTCCGGCAGCTCTCGCAGTGGAGCGCGCCTGGCTTGGCCGTCGTCTCTCCAATACCACATAACGTGCATTTTGTCGTGCCTGCAGTGACGCTGATGGATCCTGTCGGGCACAACTGGCACGCGGATGCACCAGCTTTGTCTGCGAACGACCCAGCCGCACAAGGCGTGCATGCCTTCGATCCCGTTTCCTTAGCGAATGACCCAGGCGCACACGACTCGCACACTTTCTTGCCAAAGTCCGGGTTAAAAGTGCCGGCAGAACACTTGGCGCAAGTCTCGAGCCCTTTCTTGTCTGAAAATGATCCAGGCTCACACGGCAGACACTTGGGCTCATTGATGGGACTGAACGCGCCAGGCTCACACTCGAGACAAAGTCCACCACCTCGACCAGTCGTACAATTCACCGCCGCGATGATTCCCGCTCCACCGTCCTCACCGCCGAGTCCCTTGCCGCCATTCATAGCGAACTTGCCGCCGTGTTGAACGAAGTCGTCACCATTTCCTGGAGTCCCTGGTTCATCTCCATGGAAGAAAGTGCGGATGATACCACCTCCACCTCCACCGCCGCCGGCTTTGGCGTCTTGCATCATCCACGACGGCTCCCACACAGCCGACCCGTTGATGTCCTGGTTCAGCAGCACTGTTGTGGCGAGAGAGTCCCCTCCACTGACGTCGACGCTGCCACTTCCCAAAACTTGTCCAACGGAGAGCATGACAGCGCCGCCAGCACCACCGCCTCCGCCTTTCGATCCGACACCTCCTCTCGAGCTGATAGTTGCTGATGGATGACTGAACGTGAGCTGCCGGGCACCGATGTACAGGACGCCACCGCCATTACCACCAGCTATACCGCCTGATCCGTCACCAGACGCAGCCCCACTGCCAGGCCAGACCGGCCACGGACTCTTGTCATCAGTGAGACCATGAGGCTGGTAGGGCCAGAACTCTGACGGCGGGAAGTCGTACGCTTTGCCTCCACCTGTGTTTCCTGGCTCCACATTTCCGCCTTTACCGCCATGCCCAGCGCCGCCACTCGCCCCGCTTGCAATCGTACTCGTCCCTGGACCCGAATTCGCCGAACACCCGAGAGAGGTGGCCGTAACGTGGCCTTCAACACTCAATACGCCGTCGGAGCACGCCAAAATGGATCCGCCCGAGACGTTGCCCATCGTGAATGTTTCCTTAGCTCTGAAGTTGAGCAGGAATGGAGACTCTGCTGTGGACAGAGGTCCAACGCTCCACGGTGTCTTACACGTTGTGGCACTCGCGAGACTGTCGATGGCTTTGCATTCACGAAGTGCTCCACCGGTGACCCGAGGCACGATGAGGTTTGTCGCCTGGGCGAACAGCGATAGAAACGGAGTCTCAAACGGCATGTCAATCGTCGCATCTTGTCCGGCGGAAAGTTCGAGGCGTAGAGCTCCGACTTGAGCACTTTGCGGTGAGAAGACGACGTTTTGCTTTGCCGTAATAGAGACCACGGGCTCGTCAGCTCCTCCAGCAAGACCAACATCTTCTGTGCTAGGCTCAAGGATGCCGAGCACTTGCACGTCAGTCAACGCTGCGGTCAACGAGACGAGCCGCAGGAATTTGATCACTGAGTATTTGTCGACAACAACGCTGGATGCACTGACGTTAAGTCGGTCGGCGAGCACTTGCGCGTTGGCGAAGGCGATCTCTCCTCCAGAGAGCGAGAAGGTGAACGTGTCCTGGACGGATTGTGACGCAGGCCCGACGTAGCTCTACAACACAAAGCCATGTTCGAGTCAGCATAGGTCTAGATATGTTTTACATCATCAAAGAAGACGTACTTGAAGTGATACGTGCGTAGCTCCAAGCGTGACAGTGCGGTTCCGATCCAACGTGTGGATGCTTGAACCCGATTCAACCTAAAAGACACGCGCCAGGATCAGTGATAGCCCCAATAGAGGCAGACATAACGACAGTACTCACAACGATGGAGCTGTTCGTGGTGGACACATTTGGCAGTAGCACAAAGTAGCTTGTGCACATCGACGCGCCGCCCATGACGAAGAGCTGGGCCACATACTCGGGAACAAATCTGTCGCCGCGCGTTGTCTCAAAGAACAGCGGCGTGCACCCGTAGATTGGGACCAACTTGGACGGCACACTGTGTTCGACTCGACGGCCTTTGATAACCAAATTGCCCACGAGAGACGTGGCAGCGTCGGTCACATCTTCGCCCTTGGTAGCCACTTGGACTTTCAAAATGGATCCATCGCCGCCGAGTTGACACCACTGGAGAAGTGACGTCGTATTGGAGCCTGGCTTGTCTACCACGCCACCACCGTACGCTTGCAACTGAGTGGCGTTCAGCTCATCGAGCTTAGTGAAGCGCAGCATCACACGCCCACCGCCACCACCACCGCCGCCGCCGCCCGCGTCACTCGACTCAATGTAAGGCGCCGGCTCACCACCGTTGGCTTGGATCGTGCCAGTGCCCATGATGTGGCCTGCGTTCACAAGCACAGTACCACCTATCACAACGAAAACCGAGTCTGTGAGTTCATGTAAACAGTCTCGGTGCTGCTTCATCCAGACCCAACCTACCAGAGCCTGCACTTTCCGACGACGCCTTCTCTGCCTGGCCACCGTTCGCAAGCAGCGAGCCATTGAACACGAGCTGCTGGGTCGCTCGAATGTCAATACGTCCACCGCCACGCGCCTCATTCGTACCACCGCCACTGCCGTAGCCTTGGAAGTTGCCGACGTCGCCGTCCACGGAGCCGATGGCGCGGAAGAAATTGAGCGCCGGCAGGTCCTCACACTTGCGATGCAGCAGTCCGCCGAAGGCCGCGCCGCCCAGCCCTCCGTATGAGCTGCCCATGTTGAACCACGAGTTGTATCCAGGTCCAAACTTGAGCCCAAACGCCGTCGTGTTCACCGCTGATGAGGCGTCGACGACCACGTGGGAGGCCTCTAAAGTGACGGCACTCGTGTGGATGGCGCCTTTCTCAAACTCAATGCTCGTATTGGCCTCAATCGACGCGTTGAGTTTGATAACGACTTCGACGTGGACGTATGAGGCGTCCGCGATGAGATCCGTGCCGTGGATCGCCACGTTCTGCACGCGAAGCAGCTTCAGCAGCTGCGCCACGGAGGTCTTCAGCGCACAGACCACGTAGTATTCGTTGAACGAACCCACTGGACGTTGGCGAGAGCACTACTCACGTATAGAACCATACACAGCGTCAGCCACAATGTAAACTTGAGCGCAGATTAGTGACTCACCTCGAAGAGCTTCTTGAGATTCGTCTTCGCATCGATCACCAGCGTTGTATCTTCACTGTGAAGCGCGCTGGTCGCCACAGTGCAGCAGCACAAGAGCAGGGATATTGCAAGCCACGCTACGGATCCTGCCACTGAGCGGCGGCGCTGGCGTGTCGCCAGTCCCGGCAGCATCATTCTGTCCCGACGATGTTCCCGACGATGTTCCCGACGATGTTTCCAAGTAGCTTCTCGATGGAGAATCCATCCACCAGGTTCAACCTCAATTCAGTGAAGCAGTCTACACTGTGCCCCACATATCTATCTGGGACAGTATCTGAGATAGTCAAAATACTAGTATCGGCTAGAAGAAGGCTAAGACTAAGCTAATCAGGAAGATCCTTGGTTGAAGTTGCTCTGGCGGATCCAGTCGAGCACAGCGACATCATGGCTCTGAACACGGGCATGCTCGCCGCTAGCGACTGCTGCAGTCGCTTGTTCTATCGTATGGCGCTCGCTACGAAGTAAAGACGACTTTGACGGCCGTTTGCCGTTGAAATCGCGTCGTCCGATGGCGTGCTGGACGCGTGCGGCGTTCACTTTGGCGAGGCCTTTCTCCGATTTAGCAAAGCGGATCCGCGACGGACCGTGCTCGTTCACGTACTGACACTGCCTGTGGAATATGCGCAGGCCTCGATCGCGTGCGACGTGGTGCTCGTCCGACGACTCGAGGTCGAGAGCTCCGTGGAGTCCACGGTACACTTTCGAGCGGCTAAGCACTGCACCTGTGAGTGTCGTGGGCGCCGACTCGGATCGAGTCAGTGCTCTGCTGGATAGCGAAGGCTGCACAATGAGCTTGATGCCACCTGAATGTGGTCGGTCAACTGGTTGAGAATGGCGCTTGATGGGTGGAAGCACGACCGCAGCCTCAGTTGGAGGTAATTGTTCGGCTGATGGCTGGCTCGGATCAGCGCCAGCAGCTCCAAATTGAGCCTCTTCGACAGAGGGTGTCTCTGGGTAATCCGCTGGTGGCAGTGATGCTTCTGGTTTCGGGGACGAATTGTCCACAAATTCATCGCTGGCCACGGTCAGTTCTCCTGCTGGTGGAGTCATTTCCTCCCCACGGTGCGGTTTTTGGGCGATCAAATCCGTCGGAAGCACCAACGCGTCGTCCCAGTCAGCGCTGTTCCACTCTCGCCAATTGCGTCGCCGCCGTCGCCGCCGTGCGTCTTCTTGTTTGTCCTGAACGCGCTGAAGCTGTTTGTTGAGGGGCACTGGCCGAACAGACGCTGCGGATAGCTTGTCCGGATCAATATCCTCATTCTCCTCATCCCAGTTCCACGACAGGTCTTCTTTGCCGCTCGACGCATCAACCGCCGCTGCTGCCATGCGTGGTGCCACATATCGATCCCCTTTGAGTGGCATCGAGGCGTTTGACGGCGTCTTCTCTCGGTACCCGAGCACGAGGTGGCAAAATTCATCCCGCGCATCGATAGCATTGCCTTTCTGAGCCATTGAAGTGAGAAACCCATCCACGCTTTGCGCATTCCGAAGCCACATGCGATCGAGACGCTTGAGTGCAAACAGCGCGTCGTCCAAGTCGAGCACGTGGCACATATCGAAGAGAAACGCCGTCGCTTGGGATCGGGAAAGCACCCTGAAAAACAGCGTCGACCGCGCACAAGTCGTCAAATGTGTGACGTACTTGAGAAAGATAAGTAACCGTTCGTGGTCTCGAAAATGCGCGAAGACGACGATGAGCTCTTCCAGGCGAATGCCGTTGCCCATCGCTTCCTCCATGACATCACCGAGAAGAATGTAGTCGTCCTCGGACTTCAGTAGGATGAGAGACGCCGCTAGGCCGTTCACGAGCGAACTGTTGCTGCTCGACTCACTCGTATCGTTCGCTGTTGCTGAATCCCTGTCGTCCATGGCGTCTGAGAGCACTTCGATGAACACCCAACACGTTCTCCACGTCAGCAAATGCAGCATCCCGGTCTGGAACTCGGGTTGAAGGTATCCGAAGACTCGCAAGAAGGCACCACTGATGAAAGGCAGGCACACAGCGTCACACAATGCACTGCAGTAGCCAGGCATCTTGTCTTTCGGCATGGCGTTCAGTTTCGCTAGCGCCTGGACACGTCCTGGGACGGGCTGGAGCTGCCCAAAGAGAGGGACGAGAGCGATCCGTACGGCCAATGGGAGCAAATTGAGCAGGTGAACCAACCGTGGAAGGCACGCGTCGTCATCGAACTCTCGTAGAACGAGCACATACGTTTGGATATGTGTCGCCTCTTCCAGCGCCCGAAGCTGCTCGACTAGCGCAGACCGCGTCTCCCAAGGTATTCGTATGAGCAGCTCCACAAACAAGTGGAGAACTTCAGGTGCGAGTCGTGTGGAGCACGCGACGATACGCATGAGAACTCCCCTCTCGGAGGTGCCACACTGCGCCATGATCGCGAAGAACACATTGCGATAGTGGGCTGGAAGCTCCGCTGCGAAGATGACCATCTCACGACTCGCGGCTTGGTTCATCATGTTGGCAGCGATGTGTACGAAGTCTTGAAACTGAGCAACGCTCACTTCGCTTGAGACCATCAAACGAGAGAGCATTTTGTACTCGACTTTCGGAATGAGCAGTAGGAGTTGGAAGAACTCGTCCAGCGTCTCACCACTCAGCGCTCGTATCTTGACAAGCAGCCGTCCGTTAGCGCGGGTTGAGAGACTTAGCATGAGCTTGGTGAGTGCGACTTGTTCAGGAACCCGTTGCGTTTGAAGTAGGTACAACAGTGTATCGTACACGTCGGCGTCGATCGCGGCTAACAGTTTGATTGCTTCGTGTCGTCGAGTGGAGTCGCGATCACACATGAAGAAGACTATGCGTTTGTTCATGTCTTCAACAGCAGCCTTGTCCGCGTCTGTGGCGCTCACGGAGCGTAGTAGCTGCGAGCAGAGCACGTGTTTGTCCGACTTCTTGAGACCAGCGACCATCTGAAGCACGGTTGCAGCCTTGGTTGCTTGTGACGACGCGTAGAGAGCGAATACCATGTCGTACAACCGCAAGGAGTCTTCTCCAGGGACATCGAGTATCCAGTCCACAAGCAACGTCCGTTGCGACGGCTGAAGGATCTCGAACAGTCGAAAGAAGGCTTGAAGACACGGCGGGTGTGACAACGCCTCGATTCCTTCTGTGAGAAGCACGAGTTCGTCAATCGAATAGTGCTTCATAGCCTTCACGACACGCGCGGCACCGCTGCTTGGCATCGACCAGAACTTGTGAAGAACGTCATCGATTGAGTGGAGATGCCCGTCAAGAAGGAATCTGAAGACTGTGATACTGTGAGTAAAGTCGGAGTCTTCGGTCTGTCCGCCAGAGTCTTCTGCCCGCAGGAGAAGCTCCAGAAGGCGCGCTTGGCTTGGCTTCGTCAACGTGAGGAACAGCGCCAAGATCCCCTGGCGTTTGTCATACTCGATCAGTGGGATAAAGAAAGCTTGGATTGTACGCATACTGTCTTCGGTCGCCAGGGTGTCGACGAGACGAATCACTTCGCCCTTGCCCAACAGCGTCAACGCCTTTTCCACGCTCGCAATGAGACGGTCCTCGTTAAACTTGGCATATAGCGTAAGTGTGGTCGCCATGGGGAATTCGAATAGCAGCATGGGCAGCAACGAGCGGAAGTTGGGGCACAGATCGAGAAATTTGGCGACTGGAAGTGCGGTGACGTCGTGGAACCGGGCGATCTGCCTAAGTAATGAGCCGTCGTTCAATGCGACCAGCTTCTCGATCAGCAGCACGCGCGTCGCCGAAACCACAGGCCCCAGTAGCTTCAGCCATATCGCAAGACAACGCTCGAGAGCGCACTTGGTCAGGAACTGGAGCGCTTTGTCGAACGATGGAGACGAGTGGAGACTCTCGAGCCACTGCATCCACGCCTTGAAATCTGCGAACCCGCTGTCAGAGGCGTTAAAGACCCGATAGAAGTCTTGTTGCAGCGTGACGTGCGAAAGATGCTGGCACACTTGACACAGCACGCGCGTGAGCTTGGCACCGAGTGTCTGGAGCATCTTGATGAGCTGGGCACGGTCGCCACCGTCGCCTAGTGCCCCAAACATGACGATCACATCACGCTGCAAGTCACCTTCGATGCCGAGATGCCGCATCAGGTGGGTGGCCTTGAGAATGTCTTGAACATACCGCTCCAGCTCGTCCTTGACGTCGAGTTTGCGGTCAAAATATGCTTCGATATGGCTGCGAACCGTATCGGGAAGTGCGTTGAGAGCGTCTTCAAGGTCTCGTAATTGCGCGGCTCGGAAGCGCTTGAGCACGAGCACAAGCTGATCGACGATCGCCAGACGCGCGAGTCCAAGGCGCGCGAGGATACGCAGCTCCGGAGAGCTGGAAGCGTCACTCATGGCAGCGACGAGATCGCCTTTCACGAGGGATTCGAGGGAGTGGTAACGCCTCACCACGCCAGATTACGACAGAAATAGGGCCTGGCGACGGATTTCTTTTGACATTGAACATAGGCAGCTTCATGCAGGGAAAGTGATACGGTATGGTCGCTTGGTCCATCACTTGGAGCCGCTCGTATGAAGCTTCGATGCAGCAGGATGTCGCCGAGGAGATGCCCATTTTCGTGCTCGTGTCGTTATGAACTCACAAAGGCATCATGAGGACATATATGGATATTTGATTGGCTGAAATATGACTTAGAGTGTTCTGATTGGATAAAACCAAGATTGTTGGTGATCGGATTTCCTCAGTGCTCGACACACACACAAAAGCATAGGAAGGCGATGGCGTCGTGGGCGGCGCTGAACGTCGAGGCGCCGCGTGCTGCACCGGAACATGCGCGTGACGTGGCGACGGAGGAGGCTGAAGAAGCGCGTAATGCGGTTCTGTATGGGCGCGCCTTGCGTCGCCAGCAGCAGCGGAAGGTTCGGAACAACCAAGGGAAACGAATGAGGGGAAATGCGGGATGTTGACTTTCTGTGTATTCCGGTTCTTGGTAGAACCCCGAGGCGAAGGCGATCTACACAGAGCTACTCGAGGTATGCGCTGAAGATGGGTGGTTAGGCGGTATTGTGGAAGAGTGTGCTGACTGGAACTGGGTGGTTGGTTTCTCTGTAGACTTCGATGGGATTGAGTCCGCGGCTGCGGTATCTGTGCGCTAAGAACCTCGCGACGCTAGAAGCGGAGTTACTGGACTACGACGCTGCGGTGAAACGATTCTCAGAGGTGCGCTGGTAGTGATTGGTTTTGGGTATGCACGTAACTTACTTGTGTGCTCTAATGATTAGGCGTTGACACTCGACGTCACGGACGTGTTGGTGTGGTATCAGATGGGCAAGGCCGCCTTGGCAACAGGACAGTACGTGCATAAGGAGCTTTTCATTAGTGAGTGATTGGTACTAATCATCCGATGTCTGGTTTATAGACTGTGGCTCGCACGCCAGGCGTTCGAATCGGGATTCCAAGTCGATTCTCAATTCTGGCCGCTGGTCCATCTACTCTGCGACGTGCTGCACGCTATCGGCGACGACGCAGCCTACAATCGCATTGCGCAGTATCTCCTTGAGCATGACCCCGATGCCGCTGAAGGCGACGGACCGCTTCGTCAGATGGACGCAGCCGTGGATCCCGCCTTCCGCGTGCTCAAGTCGTCAGATACAACGCAGCGAACGAAGTCTGTAAAGCGTGTATCAATGGCGATGGAGGCCTCGATGGCCAGTGTGAAGAAGCGCAAACTTCTAGCGGAGGAGTCGCGTGACGATGCGCAGCGGATGAGTAGCCGGACTCCTCTCACGTACCTCCTGCAGAAAAGTTCTTGGCTCAGTCTCGGCAAACTGCTTCTGGAAGCCTACCAAGACGTGCTCAGTGAACCTAAAGTTGCCGGAGACGCGACGATATTGCGGAATGTGCGCGTGAGCGTGGATTTCTCGGAAGAACCGGAGCCGATTCCAGTTCCTCCACAGGCTGAAAACAAGCAAGTCGACATTTCACTGCCCAGGGTGACTGTCGTTGAAGAACAAATGGACGTCGATCTGACTGTTGAGGACGTCGCAGAGGAAGACACGATCGGAACGTCGGTTGAGCCGATCGAAGTCGATCAAGAAGAGGATGAACAACATGAAGGCGAGGATGCGCGACAGACATCGCGACGAAAGTCTCGCCGCCATCAAGAAAAACTGCGCGAGGAGCACGAGTTGGCAGCCAAACAAGCGCGCGAAAAGAATCTAGCATACCGACTGCAAGCGTTCGTCCCAACCGTTGCAGATGATGAAGAAGGTGTCAACGAGGGAAGACAAGATGTGGTGTTTCGTGTGCGACAAGGTGCTGTGGTACTCGACGCGGCTGATGGAACTGAGCTTCACGTGTTTGAAGACGTCTTCCCTCCGTCTACTGAAGAAAGCGGAGATTCCAGCGCGGCAAGTGAATCAGACTCTCACACCGTCCTTGGCTCCGAAGATCCAACACGACTTATTGAACGCGAGGAAATCGCCGACTTCGTGGAGAAAAAAATGGGCGCAGCGGTGGGCTACAACGTTCTCAGTTTGCTACGCGAGTATCTCAACCAGTCCGGCATGTGGGCTGAGCGAAAGCTTGAAGCTTCGAGTGAGAAGGGATCCATCTATCCGGTGGTGATGTGGGCTGAAAAGGCAGTGGCAGGTCGTTTAGAGCCACCGAGCGAATCCTCGTCAGGGCCGAATGGTGCGGTCCATACCCAAGTTGCTCTGAGTCGAAGATCAAGCCACGGATGCACACCTGAGTCGCGGCTGTTTGCGCTTGAGCTACGGCTCGATGAGATCTTCCAGCAAAATCCGCAACGAGGACCAACTCGAGCTCGGCGATCAAGTCGATTTGTTGTGTCTCAACTCGATGCCATGCAAGAAGAGGCTCAATGCCTTCTGCTTGATCTGTGTTCGACCCACGACCTTGGCGCTGGTATCACCGACGTGTCAACGCTGCGACTGTTGGTGCGACTTCTCTGGTTCTGCGGCATGATCTGCGAGTATCGAGGCGAAATCAATGACGCAAAGGACTACTTCTCCAAGTGTAAGCAAGAACTTGACGCATGTGAAGCGCAGGTCGTGGTTCGTCTCGTGAATCTCCACGACCCAGTGAAGATATCCGCGTCAGGTGTGGAGCTGAAGATCGCAAGTTTGCAGTACGCAGAAGTGTGCACGGAACCGAAGGAGATGGCTACTGTCGCTCATTTCGACGAAACGCAAACGCGACTATTGGTACACTTCTTTCCTGCTGATGGTCAGCTATCCCGCGTCGAAGACTTGCTCGAAGACTTTGCTGCCTCCGAGAGAGAAGCTGATGCTCGCGCTGGCGGTGAAGAAGCAAATGCTGAAGAACACAACCTTCTCGAACTCTTACTGCGAACGGTGGAGCAGTCTTCCAACGCGCCGTGCTCGAAAAAGATCTTGATCTTGCTCGTGTTGCTCGACCAACTGCTGACTTCATTGCGCACGACCCGAAATGCGGCGTTATCGAGGACCAAAGGAGGAAGTCAGCGGCAGAGCAAGCGCAGTGGGATGCTGTCCACGACTATCCAGGCGATCAAGCTCACGGTGGATCGGCTGGCATCGATCATTTCGGCTGACGCAAATACCGATCCCACAATGTGCTCGTGGACGAGGCGAGCTGCGATGATGGGCTTGTCTAAGCTCCTTGATTCATCGACAGTGCTTCTGTTTGATTCGCCTCGAGATGTCTTGCTCGTCGTCTACGATGTCGAAGAGCAACTGTGTGGAGATGAAGCTACTTCGATCGCCACAGCCGAGAGAGAAAAGCTTCGGGGGCATCTTCTGCGCACGGTATTCGAGTCGTTCCGTACCATTCGTTCGCTGCCTGCACCTGATCTACAACGGCTACTGGACGTGCCATTCAGCCCAAGTGGGTCTACCAAATCGAAGAGGAAGCCATCGGCGCGACGAGATCGTGTTCGCCCATTCATTCAAGGGGCCCTCGCGCACATGGTCACTGGTATCAGCCTACTATTGACGGACATCCTTCATCGAGCTGACATCAAGGCTCTCATGGGGGTCTGCTGTGCGCTCCTGAAGGAAGAAGAAGAGATTCTTGGGCGACGTCATGAGAGCGACAAGATTGGAAGGAAAATCGTGGCGTCGGGCGCGGTGCTCTTTCTCCACTTGTTCGTAGCATCGTCTTCGCGTGGACCTGAGGAGAAGGATGACTCAGTCAAGGGTCTTGTTGCGCTCGTTGAGTTGCTTCATGAGCGCTTGGGCCAGCACGAGTTGTGTACCAGCAAGTGTGTCGACGTCGGAGGAAAGGATGGAAGCTCGTTCGTCGCCGTTGCAGTGGACTACCTCTCCGATCGCCGAGCTGACTACGCGAGACTGGACACAAACCGGCAAAAGTTGACTGATGCTGTGCGTCAGAGACACGAGAGTGATGAAGACACAAGCAGCGGCGAGAAAGGAGACGAAGGCAATACCGAAGAAGGCGACGAAGACGTTGCTGAAGGCTTCGACAGCACCCTTGCGCAGTGCTTTCGGTGTCTCTACGATGTCCACATCTCCTTCGATTGCGCAGACCACAAGGCTGACGTGTCGACTCAACTGGAGGACGCGCCAATCGAAAAGGCAGTTCAGTTGGCTCGGTTTGCGATCCCCATGATGCTCCGACGGTCCCCGCGCAACAATGCGCAGAAGAAGGACAACTTGAAGATTCTATTTGCTCTTCGACGTGCGATCGACATGGACAACGAGTCTCGTCCATGTCCAGTGCAGCCGTGTGAGTCATTTATTCGGTACACGCGACCACTCGGCGTGCTATCGTGGGAAGGCGATGCTCCACTTACAGAGGCAGCGGCGAGCTGCTCTCAAGAAGTGGAGTGCTTGGAAAACTTGTGGTTCCTCCTCGGCGAAAACTTCATTCTGGTTCGCGTACGTCGACGAAGCAACCTCACGGAACTGATCGAAATGGAGCGTCGAATCAAAGAGCGAGTGGCGTTCTTGATCAAGGACGTCCATTACTACCGCCCCGGTCGCATCAGATCGTGGACACGACTTGGAAAGGCGTTGAAGGAGTTGTATCAAGTCACAAGCGATGCGTGCTCACTTTTGCTGAACCAACTTCGCATGGCCGACGCGCTCTTGGCGCTATCGAACAATATCGACAGTGCTGGCTCTAGTGGAGGTGACGCGAGCGCGACACCTTCGTTTCAAGACTATGCTCTCGACATCTCACTCTTCGAGAGAATGACAGAGTGGGAAGAGCAAGAGAGCCTGTCGCAGAAAGCCGAATTTCGAGTGAGGCCAGGAGATCAAGACCAGACCGATGAAGCACGCGCAGCGTCCAGTGATCAAATTGCCGTTGGCTATGGAATCGAAGAGTTTGCGGTGCTTTATATGTCTCAACTGGTCGAGTTCGCGCGGCGGTGCTTCGACATGGCAGAGGCTTTGGCGAGAGAGCAAGTGACGGCAGCTGCAGTTGAGGGTGTTGCCCCGATGGCGGAGTCCACCCCCGAGCACTGTGAGCTCAATCAATCCGAGCTCAACGATATCATCGTGGAGTGCTGTGAAGAAAGCGGATTGTTGCTCTACAACTATCTGCAAGAGTTCGCGTCAATCCGCCGTCACACGAAAGTCAACGGACCTTCAGCGACTCGAAAGTTCCCCGTGGACTTGTACGGACGAGTTTTGGAAGCCGCTCACAAAAAGTTTGAAGAAGGACTAAGTTCGAGCCAACTCGACGTCCAGGATGCCCACGCCGTGCGCTTTCGACTCCAGTATATGATTGGCAAGGTCTTGAAGAAGAGAGTTTGGCTGCAGCAGGAACGTGACTCTGTATCACCGAGTCTTCAAGAGAAGGATGGCGAGGCGGCCAAGTTGGAGGAGATCCGATCGATCATGGCGTGCTTTGCAGCTGCTGAAGATGAGCACGAGAAAGGAAAGATGGAGAAATCGATCGTCCACGCTTTCTATCAGTTGCAGGCGATGCGACTCGAGCTTGTTCTGAACGACTCGGCCACTGTAGAACAGCTCAAGTTGGCGTGCGACTACTACTTTGAAGAGGATGTCGACGATGAAGACGACGATGACGAAGACGAGAAAATGGAAGATGACGAGGAACAATCGGCGGAGGACGGCGTCGTGAAGGTCGGGAAGGAGGACGTGTCAGCAATTCTATCCCTCGCAGCTTTCTGTGAAGAAACCGACGGTTGTATCGACTACCTGTGCTTGGCGAGGGCGTGGTTGTTCTACAACGTAATCGACGCGTTGGAGTCCATTTCGGATGAGGATCGCTATTTCCACCCTTCAAGGCACGCGGTTGCGCGCGCGATGTATCACTTCCACCACATCGTTCGTCAGCTCGCGGCGATGGTCGACCGTCCTTTGCCAGACGCCGTAGCCAAGACCTCGCCGACTGCGTGCATATCGATGCTGGAAGAGAAAATGAGGAAGAAGAAGAACGATGGCGCGTCTCCAGCAGAAACTGCCGTGAAAGAGATGCATCCGCTGTTCGACAAGCGCCGTCCTCAAGTGGTCGCGATTTGGCTAAGTGAACACGTGCCAGTGTCGAAGAAGTTTGAGGAGCTCAACCAGCGGCAGATCAAGTTTGACGTGTGCCGACTGAAGTACTTGCGGTACTACGTGGGGTTGCTGAAGGAGAGCCAAGCGTATGCGAGAATCAAGGAGATCGGGTCGTGGGTGATGGCATGCAAGGAAGAACACGACGCGGTCAGTGAGATGCTCAGCGTTCTTTTCCACGCTCGCGGAGTAGTGCAACTGTCCCGGCTGAAGGATTTCGTCTGTGGCGAGCTTGTCGACCAGCTTCAGCGGTACCGTGCGAGATATGGCCAGCACGAATCAGTTGCGACGGTTGGCCAAGATGAACGCGGAACGGTAGACCTGACTCAGGACGCGGAAGCGATCCAGGCGGATGATCCGCGCGAGACAATGCTGAAAGAGCTGGGCAAGGCATATGTGAACTTCGTCGACGTCGTGCAGTCGCGTGATCGTTTGGCTGCCGTGCTGTTAGCCGTGGCGCTTGAGGAGCTCGTTCTGTTGGCACAGTTCCCTGTCGTCTTTCTGTTCGTCATTGGCACTTTCGAGTTCCCTGCTGCGTTCAAACTTGGCGAGACCGCTGACACACTCACGCTGTCAGCACCGCCCTTGGCTGAGATCTCGCCCAAGCTCCGAGCAATGCTCTTGAACGAGGATCTATCACTCGAGGTGTGTGGCGAATCAGAGTGGAAGCCACTGCTAGATACGGCTCGACGCTTCTGCGAAATCCGATGGCCCGATCGTCACGGAAAACCTGGCACAGCAAGCAAAACAACTCGGAAACCCCGCCCCGCGAAAGCAGTAGCAGCGACCAGCTCGGTGTCGGTAGCTGCTCCTGAAACGGCGGATCTTCCTGCAACGGAGGCTGGCAGTGGCGGTAATGCTGCTACTGTCGTGAACGAGGGTGGTGCAACACACCCAACAGACACGTTCCAGTCACCATCGAAGGCGATGCCTGCGGAAATATAAACGCCTGCACGATTTCAGGATTTCACATGTTAATATCATGTCCATCACCTCAACGCATGTGCATGTGCAGGCTCATGACGTGTTTGCCACAGACTGCCATTTTCGCCCATGGTGATCCACGAAATGTTGACACCGTGGCTGCCCGTGCTGTTGTATTCGTTGTGACAGTCTATTCCGCACAGTAGCTTTCTTCATCTCGAGAAAGGTGAGGGCCATAAATGCGTTATGACAGGTAATTGACCGATGGAATGTTGGTCTTGTGATCAGTCTGGTTGATTGCTGCGATATAATCATGGAGTGATGGCGATGAGGCGCGAATGATGGCGAAGGCGACGCCGCCGTTCGTCGCCTGACGTCACTGTAGGAAACTGCACTTGCAGACGAAAGCACGCAGCGTCGATCCGATGTATCTGCTGTAAGTGAGCTGCTCGCGCGGACCGATCCGAAAGGAGCTAAACTCACAATAGTCACAACTGTTATGTAGGCTCCATCGCGGCCGCGTGCGTTGGCGGTGGGCGGCATCGGCCACTACGTCGCCACACAGACGCATGTTGTCCACCGTGTCCACCGTCGCAAGCCAAGAGGAAGAATCACCTCAACTAACTGACTCAAAGACCCAACGCACCGTTCCTACCAGGCACACTCTGCTCACGACAGGCCACGCGGCCAGACGACTGATCAAACTCTACGCTCCGGAGAAGAAGCCGCTCGCCATCTCACTGTCCGCATTGTCCGTATCCGCCGCTGTGGCCATGACGCTTCCCTCCGGCATGGGCCACATCGTCGACTTGGTCTCCTCGTCCGGCTCCTCGACTGCAGTGCCGCTTCCTCTCGTCGCCGGTGCTTTATCGGCCGCGTTTGTCGCCGGCTTCGCTGCTGACATCGTCCACGACACGATCCAGTCGATGATCGGCGAGCGCATCGCCTGTCGACTTCGTGACGACACGTTCCGGTCGCTGCTGAGGCAGGATCTCGGCTTCTTCGATGCCTCACGCACTGGTGATCTCATCAGCCGACTCAGCTCCGACACAGCGGTCGTGGGCAGCACACTCAGCGACAACGTCAGCAAGGGTTTCCACTCGTTAGCGCTGACTATCGGAGGCATCTCCATGCTCGTGCTCACGTCACCCAAGCTCGCGTGTGTGATGCTGGGCGTCGTGCCGCCCGTGGCCATCGGTGCAGTGTACTACGGAGACATGCTCGAAGAACTGACGGAGAAAGTGCAGAAGCGACTCAGTGACGCGACGGTTCTGGCCGAGGAGAAGCTCAACAATATCCGGGTCGTGCGGTGGTTTGGAGCCGAACAGAGTGAAGTCTTTCGGTACAACAACGCAGTTGATAAAGTTCTCGCACTGGCCCGCAGGCGCTCGCTCGCCAGCGCCACGTTCTACGGTGGCGTGGATCTATCGATCAAGATGAGTACGCTCGCGGTGCTGGGCTACGGAGGCCAAATGGTCGCCGACGGCGCGCTCACGACCGGAGAGCTCACGTCGTTTTTGATGTACACGCTGTACGTGGGCTTCTCGTTCGCCGGTCTGTCGTCCTTCTACTCGGACCTGATGAA
>JAADWY010000582.1:0-20869 GCA_023336355.1 Pythium dissotocum
AACAGACCGCAACAATTCTGTCGCACGGTAGAATTACATCGGACAACAACAGTGGAGTCGAATGGTTCATTACTTCCCATGCAATACCAGACGGAAAACACTGTAGAGATTACAACTAGAGGGGCGCTAGAGCCGTAATATCCCGTCTCATTCCATTTGGATGAATATGCCGCGAACACCAGCGAGTAGCTCTTGCGGAGGCGATAAATACTGGTACATTACTGTAGGTGTCAACATATATAGTACGATGGCCATTTCTTTATGATACAGGCGCAGTGGCTGCTGCGGTGTGCTCGCTGAGGAATTTGTTCATGACGTGGATCCAGCGCGTCATGTTTTCATGGAGCTTCTCAACGACGACCGGTGGCGCGTTGAACTCTGGCGGGTGCTGCGCCATGAACACGCAGGTCTTGAGCACGACGATCAGTCGGTTGTCGGCATTGCGGATCTCGCTGATGGTGTACGAGCCGTGGAGATCTTTGTGGGTGCGTTCCAGTGGGCGGTACGGATACAAGTCGTCCACGTCCACCGTGTCAAGAGCTACGACGCCGAGAGGTGACCCGTTGAGCGGCGTGAAGCTGTCGTAGAAGTGACCGAAGCCAATCGTATTGAGCTCCTCGGCGCCACCGGCATCGCCAGTCGTGACTACGCGGTGGTTCCAGATCGTTGGGTCGCTGTCGTCCGTGTCTTCACGCACTGTGAGCTGGCCGATCATCTCCGATACACTGATCTCAATGTTGGAGAAGAAGTAGAGCATGGTCTCGTAGAGCAGACGCGCGCCGCCAGCTACGTCAAACTGCTTGATCTCGAAGTAGTTGAGGCGGTACAAACCGTCGCGTCCAAGGAAGCGCTCTTCGTGGACGTACGGCTTGGCGTGGTCCAGATAATGCAGGCGGTCCATGGACAAATCCACGGCGCGACGCAGCTTCAGCGGCTTGAGATCTTCCAGCGCAGACTTACGTTCCGCTGCATCACGAGGCAAGTGGACGAATGTCGTGAGAGGGTTTAGTGGTGTCGTTTGCTGGTCAATTCATACGAGCAACTGTCAGCACAATGCAAAGTAGAAATATAGAAACATAAGCAACAAAATAGACGTACGAGATGCCGCGTCAGCAGCGAGTGGAACCGCCCGAGTCGCAAGAGGTTCCCGTGGATCTCTTCCTCGACTGCGAAGTTGGCGCACTGGATATTCGCGACCGAATTCTTGTCGTGGACCGTGGGCAGTCCGGCCTTGATCTTGAGCAGCTCCAGTCGCGCCTCCAGCAGCCGCACTTCCTCCACGAGCTCGTCGCGCTCCTCCTTCTGCAGCAGGTACGTGGGTTTACGCGTGCGGCTACTCCCGTGGGCACTCGTCTGCTCTGAAGACGACGAGTCGGAGGACACAGAGCCGCGCCTGCGCCGCACGAGCGAGCCTTGGCGCGTCTTGGACCGCTTGCGCACGGGCGCGTCCTCCCACGCGTCGTCGTCCGCGCTGTCGTCGGCGCCGCTGTCGGTGCCCACGGATGTTCCATTGTGGGTGCTGCTCAGCAGAGAGGACCGCTGGTCGGCATGCTGCTGCGAGGACGCGCGCACGTAGGACTGGAAGGAGAACGGCGGTGCCTGCATTGTTGTGTAACTCCACAACGCCAAATGCGACTGTGGTGGATGACCTGACTGACCTGAAATGAGCTGCTCGCGGTTTGGAGGAGTGGACGACCATCACTCTCGCTGTGGTCAGAAAAATGTCGGAGGTGGCTGGCTTTTAGATCTTCGAATCGAAATGGACAGGTCCACAAGGAAAGTCCGGATCAGGATTGATGTGGACCTGAGTCCCCATCGTGAGTAAAGAGGAGGCAAAACTGTAACCGATATGAAACCGGTATTTTGATGAGATTCAGAAGAGCGCTCTATTCGGGTGATATAGAGTACGTCGCAGCCACTTCGTTGTTCCCTCAACGAAATGGCCACGGCGGAAGAAGGCGACGCATCATCTTCCACCGACGGGCTGAGCCGCTCGCACCGCGCCCACCGGCCTTCCCGTGAGCTTCGACGGAGCTGAGTGCGCGAATATCAAGGCTGCCAACGGCCTGCGGACTTGCTATCGACCAGGTGATCGCGTCGGCGAGTGCGACTAGTCCGACGCTGGCGATCTTCCAGCGGCGCGAACACCAACGCCAACGCCAACGAACGTTCACCAACAGAAAGGACGCCACGAGAAAACCAACGCCAACACATTTCTCGCCATCGCCGACTAATCGATTTCCAACAAAATGCCGCTAGCCCCGACGCCATCGCCAACGTTCTGGACGCTGCCGATTCCGTCGTCGCACACGCCGTCGCCGACTTTCGTACCGTCGCCGACGCCGTCCAAGGAGCATGCGGATATCTGGCGTGTGGACTACAATGCCATGGTGGAGCGCGATGCCGCGATGGGCTGGCAGGGCCTGGGCTACGTGCTGATGATCAACACCGTCATGTTCGCCGTCGCGTTTTTCATCTTCATGCGCTATGCACGCAGCACACGCTTCAGTCTCTACCACTTCCGGACGTCATCTACGTCTCCGCCGCCAGCGCGCTTCACAATGCGCAAGTGGGCCAAACTTCTGTGGCGCACACCCATCCAAGGCACGGACATCGAGACGCGGCTAGGCCCCGAAGGCACGTTCTACCTCGTCTACCAAGTGTACGCGCTGCGACTGCTACTCGCGCTCAGCGTCTACGCGTCACTCGTGCTCATCCCGCTGTACTTGGGCGTCGGCGTGGGCATCCTTCCCGACTTTTCCAACAGATCCAACGGAACCAACACTTTGAACTCGACCACCAACGTTGGCGTTCCAACACCAACAACGCCAACACAACTGCCATCACCAACAAGTTCCAACATTTCGGTGGATTTGTTGGCGACGGAGCTCGCCAGTTCAGCAGCTCCACCGAAAAACGCGACGGGCAACGAGTGGTGGTCCTTCGCGCACATCACGATCCGGTCGCTGCCCAACGACTCGCCGTATCTGTGGGTGCCCGTTGCCACTTGTTACATCTTCACAGCGGCGTTCATGGTCTTCTTCCACCGCCTGAGCTTCCTGGCGTCCATCCCCACAGCCAACGGCCGCACGCTCGAGCACTCGCCAGCGTCCACCAGGACGACGACGCCACCAAGAGCGTCGTCCAAGGCGTCCTCCACGACGTCCTCCACGACGTCTGCCAAGTCCAAGCCCCCGAGAACGCCCGTGAAGAAGGCCCAGGACGCCGCCCAGCGCACAGAGGAGACCACGCCGCTGTTGCCCGTGGTGATCGCAGACGTGCTGTCGCTGGCTGTGAAGGAAGATGGTGCTGCGGAGGCTGCTGCTGCTTCTGCCGCTGTGAGCGAGAGCGAGAGTGAAGCTAAGGAGAAGGAGAAGAAGGAGGCCATGCCGCATCTCACGGGCATGCAGGCGTCGGCACTGAGTCTGCGGTCGCTGTTCGTGGACAGAGGCTTCTCGAAGAACCTGCGAGAGGAGCGGCTGCTGTTTCTGCTGCAGGAGGTGTTCCCAGGCTACGTGGACGACGTGTGTGTCGTGTACAACCTGTCGCGATTCTTCTGGTACCAGGGCACGCGCGTGCAGAAGGAAGCGCGGTTCGACCGTGAGAAGCTGCTGTACGAACAGACCCAGGTCCGTGGTGAGCGTGCATCCTGGTCGCTGCGTCTGCTGCCTGGCAGCATGAAGTTCCCGTATCTCCACCGCATTCTGCTTGCGTGGTTTTGCTGCCGCCAGGAGCCCTTCGACGAGGACCAGATGCAGTCTCTGATCCAGCATCTCAAGCAGAATGAAGACGACTCCTTGACCAACATCATCAAGAACGTCAACGGCGCCGGTCGTGCGTTCCTCATCTTTAAGAGCTCTCGGCTTCGCGCGCGGTTCGTGCGTCGTGTACGCAACGCGTCGGTCGCCAGCATCCTCGCCAAGTTCCCAGACGCCGAGCTGCCGCGACTGAAGAGATACGTTCGTGAACTCGGTATCACGCGGTGGCATCTCAGCGCGGCGCCCGAGCCCGACGACATCGACTGGCTCAGTGTGAGCTTCCCCATCGTGCAGCGTACGGCCGTGGTGATCATCGTGAACGTGCTCATCCTGGCTCTGCTCTTCACGTTCACGTCCCCCGTGGCCGTGACCTCAGCGATCTCCAGCGGCACGTCGTACAGCAACAACGCCGCCAAGTCGCTGTCCGACTTCGTGTCATCGATCTCCGACATGCTCGAACGCTTCTCGCCACACATGGCCAAGATGATGAACTCGTACATCCCGACGCTCATCCTCGTCATTATCAACGCCGTGCTGTTGAACGTGCTGCAGATCGCCGGCCGCATCCAGCCCATCGCGACTGACTCGGCCAAGGAACGCAACATCCTGCGCATGTCGGCCGTGTACCTGATCTTCAACACGATCTTCGTGCCTAGTCTGGCGTTCGTGTCCATCGACGCGGTGCTGCTGTACTTGCAGACCGACGGCCAGGTGCTGGACATGCTCGGCACGCTTTTCCTGCACAACTCGGGCATTTTCTACGTCAACTACGTGCTGCAGCGGTGTTTCCTGGGAACGGCCGTCAACTTGCTGCGCGTGAGTGAGTTTGCCAAGTTCTGTTGGGAGAAACCGCGTGCTGTGACGCCGCAGGAACACGTCGCGGCGATCGAAGCGTGGCCGTTCTTCACCGGTACGATGAGTGCGATCCAGATCAGTATGTTGACGGTGGTGATGATCTTCAGCACGGTCGTGCCGCTGATTCTGCCCATCGGCGCGCTGTACTTCGCTATGCAACATGCCGTGGACAAGTACGCGCTGATGTATGTGCGGCCGCGTATCAAGGGACGAGGCAGCATCGCGCGCACGGGCACCCACGCGACGATCTTTAGTCTGCTGATCTACCAGGGCGCCATGAGCGGCTTCTTCCTGGTCAGAGGCACCAAGATGCAGAGCTCGAGTGTGCTGGTGTTGCTCATGGGCACGTACATCGTGAGTTTGTGGTGGTACATCCGCGACAAGGAGCGCGCGTACGGCCAGACCCGCAAGGGCCACCACGTCCATGGGCCGCAGTGCAAGAAGAAGCACCGCCTCGAGCAGGAGACAGCGTCCCAGCGAGAACGCCAGGAGAGGGAGCAGCGAGAGGCCGAGGCCTTGCCACCCGTGGTGCGCGTGCGCCACTTGGCGTCTATCAACCCAGACGCAGAGCTCAGTGCCCACCATCTCAGCAAGATGACAACCGTGGATCTCGAGGCGCAAGAAGAGATGTTGCTGCAGCAAGTGCGTCGCCGCAGTGTCATCGCGAGTGGCGGAGTCGGGGAAGAGAGCGACTTGTACAGAGCACCAGCGTTGAGAAAGTACGGCAAGAACAGCTCGACTGTGCGTGCGGCCGTGGAGCGAGCCCGCCGCAATTCGTACGGAACGCTGGGCGGCTTGGGAAGCCAGTCGATGGACAACATGCGCGACACCTTCGGCGGCAACGCCAATGTCAACGTGAACGGCTTCGCGAATGGAAATGGCACGAGCAGCAGCCGCGGAGGAAGCGCGCCGCACACACCCGTGACGATCCGATCAGTGTAACTAGCTTGAGATGTCGTCTCTACCCGCGTCTCAACTTCAATCTAGAGACCCACCACTCCACCCAAGTGAATTGTTATGTGTGTGAGTTCGCTTCACAGACATATTTCTCTGCACTGTGGGCAAAAGCAGTCGACGTAACAGCAATCGAGTCATGCGTGACGCCACTGAGAAAGTACACAGCCGAATTGGAATAAATTAGCCTTAGCTAGCATATGGATTAGCTTATGTGAGCCCGTGGTCGCGTTCCGAAAAGTGGACTCACACTGGCTCCATCTCATGCAACAAGATCTGGAACAAGCAGTTTGGAAGACAAAGAACCACTTGACGCACCTCTCTCCTCTCATCTCCGCATTCACACTCTCTCATCATGCGTGACGACGGGACTCGTAACACGCCGCCGCATATGCTGCCGGAGCAGCAGCGCTTCATGGCGGCGCAGTTCCTCATGGCCACGCAGACGGCGCAACGGCGGCACGTGAGCTCCTCATCCACAGCTCCAAAGGCCGCAGCCAACGCGAAAGACGTCGAACAGAAAAGGAAACAGGCGGCGCCTCGTAAGCCAGCGGCGCCAGTCGTCCACAAGGTCCGTGGTCTCACCTCAATGGTCTCCGTTATCGAAGCGTTAACCTTTTGAGTCGGTTGCTGTAGGAAACAAGGGAGGATTTGGCGGAACAAGTGCGTCTTCTAGAGGCGAGAATCGACCGCAGACGACGGCGCCTGGGACTGCCGACCAAGGCTGAAAAGCAGGCGCTCGTCGATACAATGGCCTTCAATGAGCAGCTCGAAGACAGAGTGTACGCCAATTTGCGGCTGGAAGTCCAACTCCAGTCCATGGCGAGAGCAGAGCTGCAGGCGCCGCCCGTCAACACGCCGTCCACGTACATCCACCTGCCGTGTGACCAGGCCCAACGGCGAGAGATCCTCGAAGGCATAAAGCATGTGAAGCTACGACGCGCGGCCGAGATCGGCATTGAGAGGTTTCGGTATCTCGACGCCAACGAGTCGTATATGAACGAAGAGAAGTTCCTGACGGACGACGGCGTGTACCACACGAACCGCTGGGAGATGAACGCGTTATCGCAGTTTGAAACCGCCAAGCAAATGTTCAACGCGATGCTTTTCTGGATCTACAACATGGAGATCAGCGTGACCGAGAAGCTCAATCAGGTCGTGGTACGGGAGGATGACGATATCATCTATGACGAAAACGAGCCGACGATTTGGAACCACAGGATGGTCTCCACAGAGGAGATCGTCGGGTGCACGGAGGTGAACCTCGTGGGCTTTGCGCAATTCTATCAGCAGTACGATCTGCTGGACGGCGCGCCGCTGGGCATCATCATCTGCGACACAGTGGACGAAGACGACTTGTATCCGTACAAGCCAGACGAGCGCACGCGCAAGGACGCGCAGAGCATCCTGCTGTTCCATGAAGTCGTCGACATGCAGACGCAGCGCAAGGCCGTGGTGTTCAAGGCTGTGAATTTGATAGGCCAGCTGCCTCCGCAATTCCCCACATCACAAGAGGCGATACAGAAGCTCCGTCGAGACGCGTCGCGGTGGCCCAAGTTGTTGTGTAACTTTCTACGCACGTTTAACGTGGCTCAAGGTGGCGGAAGTTGAAATATCGTGACGGTTGCAGTTTAATTAGCCTATATTAGCTTAGTTCCAGTCGCCTGTCTTGGGTAACAAAATATTGATCGACGGAACCCTTCGAGCTTCGAAGATCCAGCGACGAACCCCCTGTCGTCAACGTGGAGGGTGGCGCCGCGCAAACGACGGAGCAGCAGCGCTTCCTTCAGGCGCAACAGCTGATGCTAATCACACAGACGACGCCACCACTCCACTGGCGCAGCGCTGCTCAGTCCCCAGCCATCCCCACGACGAACACACACAAGCTTAAGCCCAAGCGCCGACGGCAGAAGACCGACGCGGACCCGCTTTCCTTGCCTGGTGGCGAGTCCAAATATGAGCTAGTGGAGCAAGCGCGGTTTCTAGAGCAGCACGTAGAGCTGTTACGGCTGCGCGTGGGACTACCGACCAAGGCCGACAGCCAGGCGATCGCCGAGCGCAAGGCCGAGAATGTGATACTTGAAGAAGGTGTTTGTTTGATACTGGAGTCTATTGAGTTACGTCTGTTGCGAACATCTACAGCTATAGGAGGGTGACTATCTTTCGACGCTAGTCTGGCCTGGATGAGTGGAAGCTTGCCACTGGGCGACGTCCTCGGAGAGATACGTCCTGAGCTCTGTTCAACAGGACCGAGCGAGTGGGTCGAGCGTTTGGACGCTAGACCTGGTGTCCATGGCGAGATTGGCTGCGCAATCGGCCATCTTGTTGTAGGAGCGGACGTGATGGCGCCACTTGGTGATGCGCAGCACGTCGGCCAAGACGCGAGCTTCTCCATACCGCCGGCGGAGACTTGGGTCCCTCGGGGCGCGGTGGTCACGAAGCTGGGCGATGATCATGGCGCTGTCGCCGATGACCATGAGGGGCTGCAGTCGGCTGCGAAGCGAAGTCCTGTGACCAAGCCGAGGTACTCGGCCTGGTTGTTGGTTGTCTTGGGCTGGCGAGGCTCATCGCCGCTGCCCAGACGATGGATGGTCGGCCACCGAACGCGTCCGTGCGTACCACGACGGCGCCTGCGCCTCCAGATCCTGGGTTTCCTCGCGAGCCGCCGCCAAAGAAGAGGAGGTGCTGATCCGTGCCGGAGAGTTCCATCGGCAGTCGTGGCTCTTCGCCCAGCTGCTGTCTCTCGAGGCCATGGAGGAGTCGTCTCAGGGGATGTTCGAACTTGTGAAGCACAGACAGAGAGGTAGCCACCTGGTAGAAGGCCCGTTGCATGGAGCCTCTGAGGGCTGAGTTGGCCACCGTCGCCGTCCATGGGAGAGCTTCGTCGTTCACGCCGTGACGCCATCGCCAGATCTGTTCGAGGCAGCCGAGGATCTGTTGCTGCCAGTCCGTGGCGACCAGGGCGTGCACCAGCGGGATGAGGTCAGAGTCTACGCCTTCCAGCCCGAGCATGGTCCACGCGACTGCCGGTACTTGAACAAGGTGTCCACCAATCGCCGCTTCCTCACACAGACGCAGTCGCTCACTAGACAGGAGATCCAGTCGCCGCCTGGGAATCCGCTGTCCACGTACATCCACTTGCCCGTGTGACCAGGCGCAACGTCGAGAGATCCTTCGAGGAATGAGATACGTGAAGCTTCGACGCGCGGCCTAGATCGGCATTGAGAGGTTTCGGCATTTGGACGCCACTGTGTCCTACATGAGGAGCGGTTCCTGACGTAAGACGGCGTGTACCACTGCAATCGCTGGGAGATGAACGCGTTCCCTCAGTTCAAAACGGCCAGGCAAATGTACGACGCGCTGTTGTTCCGGCTGTACAACATGGAGATCAGCGTGACGGAGATGGTGGACCAGCTCACTGTGCGCGAAAATCCAGACGAGGTCGAGCCGACAGTGTGGAACCACCGCATGGTCTCGTACGAGCCGGCCGTTGGAGTGACCGAGGAGCTCAATATTGTGGGCTTTGCGTTGTTCTACGAGAATCACGAGCTGCTGGACGGCGCGCCATTGGGCATCATCAGCTGCGACTCTGTGGATGAAGACGACTTGTATCCGTACAAGCGAGAGGAACGCATGAGAAAGGCGGTCCAGGACTACCACTTGTTCTGTGAGGAAGTGGATCCGCTCACTCAGCACAAGTCCATCGTGCTCAAGAGCTGCACGCTGAATGGGTAGATTCCAGCGACCTTCCCGCTGGATGAAAAGACCGTGGACACGCTCCATAGCAACATGTCGCGGTGGCTCGTACTCGTGAACATGTTCCTCAGCGACTTCAAAGTCACTGCGTAGTGTGTTCATTAGCCTAGGCTAGGCTAGGTTCTGAATGACCACCATCTGCGTCAACGTCCAGTTCAGAGTGATGGTCTGAAATGCTGGTCTGGTCCTTCTTATCCCAGCGACAATCCCACGGCGGACAACACACCATGACGCCCATGACGCCAACGCCAACACTAACGCCGACGCCGCTTCCGTCGCTGCGTGAGCAGCAGCAGCGGTTCCTCATCGGCCAGTACGCGCTGCCAGCGCAGTTGCTGGTGGTGCCTCCGCTGCAGCGGCGCCATCCAACGACGAGCGCAACGCCAACGCAAGCGAGTGGCCATGAGGACAGTACTAGTGCTCATAGTCGTACGAGCGAAGTGGGTCCACAAGCGGACGGAGCCGTGAAGAGGAAGAGAGGACGACCACGGAAGAACCCGAAGGATCCAGTAGAAAGTATGGACCAGGCGTCTGGCGATGCTGCGTCGCGGGCAACCAAACCAGCGTATGTGATCCAAAAGGTGGGTTGGTCTGAGTGGATTGAGTGTGAATATGGACGGACCCTGACAATCGTGGCTGCTGGGCTGTGTAGGAAGAGCAAAGCCGACTGAGTGATGAAGTACAGCGACTGCAAGCGCGTGTGGAGCTGCTGAGGAAACAGGTCGGACTGCCGACGCAGAGCGACAGACACGAAGTCACGCAGACGCGAGTGCGCAACGCGCAGACCGACGCCAAGCTCCACACAAATCGCAGGCAGTTGGTGCAACTGCAGTCGCAAGTGATGCAGGAGCTCATGACTCCAGTGGTCAACACGCTGTCCTCACATATCCACCTGCCGTGTGATATGAACGAGCGGCGTGCGATCCTCCGAGGGATGAAAGACGTGAAGTTGCGACGAGCAGCAGAGGTCGGCATCGCACGCTTCCGCGACTTGGCGGCCAACGCGTCGTACTTGAGCGAGGAGCGGTTCACGACCGACGACGGGGTCTTCCACTGTAACCGCTGGGAGATGAGCGAGTACCCGCAGTTCACGACAGCCAAGCAAATGTACGAGGCGCTGTTGTTCTGGATGTACAACCTCGAGATCAGTGTGACCGAGATGGTGAATCAAGTCGCGGTGCGCGAAGACGACTGTGAGGATATTGAGCCGACGATCTGGAACCATCGCATCGTGACCACGACGGAAGACGTCGGCTGCACGGAGGAATTGAACAGCGTGGGCTTTGCCCAGTTCTACGAGAGCTACGATCTACTGGACGACGCGCCGCTGGGGATTATCGTGATCGACACAGTCAATGAGGACGATCTGTACCCGTACAGACCACATGAGCGCACGCGGAAGGACGTGCAGTCGTTGCATCTCTTCTGCGATTACGTGGACCCCGTGACGAAGCAGAAGTCGGTGGTGTTCAAGACCGGTCTGCTGAATGCTCAGTTGCCGCCACAGTTCCCAGTCGAGTCGCACGTCGTCGGCAAGCTCCACGAGTACATGTCACGCTGGGTCGAGCTCATGAAGCAGTATCTCAGCGAGTACACCATCCCGTCCTAGTCTATGGGACAGCGACGGGCTGGCTATGAGAGCAAGAGCTGCAGCCATCACCGCATCGTCTGAAGAAGAATCTCGACTCTCACGCAACCTTGATGGACGCCTGCAGGGCTCTGGTTCATGCATAAGTTATCGGTATCCGGTGTTCATGGGTGGTGGCTTCCTCCACTTCGTTCCTGTCTCGCTCTGCTTGTTGCCGCGTCGATCAAGGAAGTGACTTGCTTCGTCCTATGGGCGCATCCATTATGGATTCCTTGAGTCTCATGATGAGACGCATGAGGCGCCGTATCAACAGCAAGCGCAGCTGCTGCTTCAGCAGCCACATCCAGAACGGCAGCGGTGGTGTCTCCGTGTTGATTCATTGATTCGTTGTCGCCTTTCCACAGGCTAATCCCGGCTGAGGACCACAGAGCCGGGCTTTTCCCCCCAAAAACAATTCAATTAGCTTAGTTTTGTCGAATGCTTGGTAGACTAGCCTTGATATGCATCTGTTTCTTCTCGCTTATCAAGCTTATCAACTGCAAGCCACAGTAGTCAACTCGCCATCTCTGAGCCGAGGCACTCTTGCTTCTGGCGTGAATAGGATTCAAGAACGCCGCGCATCATGAGGCCGCTGACGCAGACGCCACTGCCGTCGCTTCCGTCGCTGTCGTCGCTGCCGTCGCTGCGCGTGATGGGCCACTCGGCGTCGCTGCCGCCCATGCAACTGCCGCCGTTTGTGCCGCCTCCGCTCGAACGGCGTGACGTGCCGTCGCCTGCTCCACCGCAACCGCTGCTCGTACCGGCGCCGTATCAAATCAATGCGACTGCTGCTGCAGAGAATGAGACGGTGAAGCGGAAGAGAGGACGTCCGCGGAAGAAGCCGGCTCTTACTGCGGATAGTTCTGCCAGTGCCACTGGAAAGGACGGCTCGGCGTCGACGCGCAAGCCAGCGTATCTGGCGCAGAAGGTGAGGGTCTGTTCCATTGCGGAGCTCACGCAACGAAAAGCTCACGGATTTTGATATGGCTGACTGAGTGTAGGAAGTGCGCGAGCAAGTGGATGAAGAAGTGCGGCGACTGGAAGCGCGCGTCGAGCAGCTACGACTACAGGCGGGTCTTCCCACGAAGACGGACAAGGAAGAAGTTACGCAGCGAGCAGTGCGCAACGCAGAGATCGACCTCAAGATCCATTCGAACCGCAGGCAATTCGTGCAGCTCCACTCGCAAGTGATGTCTGAACTGCGGGATCCGTCGCCCAATCCGCTGTCTTCGTATATCCATCTTCCGCGTGATATGAACGAACGGCGTGCGATCCTCCGAGGACTAGAGGCCGTGAAACTGCGGCGAGCAGCAGAGATCGGCATTGAGAGGTTCCGGTATTTGGACGCCACGACGCCGTACATGAGCGAAGAGCGGTTCACGACCGAGGACGGCGCGTACCACTGCAACCGCTGGGAAATGAACGCCTTTCCGCACTTCAAATCGGCCAAGCAGATGTACGACGTCATGCTGTTTTGGATGTACAACATGGAGATCAGCGTCACGGAGATGGTGGACCAAGTGGCTGTGCGTGAAGATAACGGAGAAGAAGACAACGAACGCGCGATCTGGAACCACCGCATCGTGGCGACGACCGAGGATATCGGCGTCACCGAGGAGCTCAACACCGCGAGCTTCGCGCAGTTCTATGAGAGTTACGACCTTCTAGACGGCGCGCCGCTGGGAGTCATCGTAGTGGATACGGTGGATGAGGACGACCTGTACCCGTACAGACCACTGGAGCGCACGCGGAAGGACGTGCACTCGCTATACTTGTTTCGCGAGATCGTGGATCCGCTCACGCAGCACAAATCGATCGTATTCCAGTACGGTGTGTTCAATGCGCAGCTTCCACCGCAGTTCCCAGTGGAGCCGCACGTGATGGAGAAGCTCCACGCGTACATGTCCCGCTGGGTCGTGCTCAAGAGCCAATACTTGAGTGAATACTCCGTGCCTCCGTGAATATCCATTGCTTCGAGTCAGTCGATGCTAATTTGTTGGTTTAGTTAGGCTGGCTTAGCCTACGCGCACTTTCCCGTTTGGAGAGAGAGTGTTGGTCCTGTTATTTTTCATACGGTCTTCAGCTCATTTCGATTTCCACTGAGCATTCCTGAGATGACGACGCCGAACACGCACCTAAACACAGGCGACTGTATGTCGCTGCCGCAGCTCAGCGTGCTCCATGGGGACGCCACGCACCGGCCGATGCAGTCGCTCGCTTCCGCCTCCGCAGCCGATGCCTCAGTCGTGAAGCGCAAGCGCGGAAGACCCAGTAAGAAAACGCAGGCGATGAAAACCGAGGGAGACGCAGAGGACACGCCGGCCCGCAAGTACGTGTACGTGGCGCAAAAGGTGAGTCTGCCAAACGTGTTGTGTATTTGGATTCTGATTCAGCTGGGAGCTCACAGTCTCTTTGGTTTGTTTAGGTGGAGCGCGATCAGCTTGCGGACGAAGTGCGGGCGCTGGAAGCGCATGTGGAGCTATTGCGGCTGAAGGCGGGGCTCCCCACGAAGGCGGACAGGCAGCAGATCAAGAATACGCTCGTGCGGAACGCAGAGATCGACCAGAAGATCCACTCGAACCGAGAGTTTACGATGCAGCTCCAGTCGCGGGTGATGGCGGAGGTGCGGATTCCAGTGGTGAACCCATTGTCGTCGTACATCCACCTTCCACGGGACAAAGAGGATCGACACGCCATTCTAGGAGGCCTCAAGGACGTGAAACTACGGCGCGCGGCCGAGTCTGGCATCGCGAGATTCAAGCATTTGGATGCCAACGTGACGTATATGTCGGAAGAGAGGTTCGCTACGAATGACGGAGTCTTCCACTGTAACCGCTGGGAGATGGTCAAATTCCCGCAGTTCAAAACGGCCAAGCAAATGTACGACGCGCTGTTGTTTTTCATCTACAACATGGAGATCTGCGTGACCGAGATGGTCAACCAGGTCGCCGTACGGGAAGACAACGAAGACATCGAGCCGACGATCTGGAACCAGCGCATGGTCTCCGTTACAGAGGACATCGGGATCACCGAGGAGCTCAACCTCGTGGGCTTTGCTCAGTTCTTCGAGAACTACGATCTGCTGGACGGCGCACCACTGGGCGTGATCGTCATGGACACGGTCGATGCCGACGACTTGTATCCGTACAAACCACTGGAGAGGACAAGAAAGGACGTGCAGACCTTCCATTTGTTCTGTGAAGTCGTGGATCCAGAGACCCAGCGCAAGTCGGTCGTGCTGAAGACGTGTCTGCTGAACGCGCAGTTGCCGCCACAATTTCCAGTCGAGCAGAGTGCCATGGACAAGCTCTACGCGTATATGTCGCGCTGGGTCGTGCTCATGAACCAGTACCTGAGCGAATACACGGTGCCGACGGGACAGTGAAAATGGTACACACCGGAGCTCAAGCTACTGACTCGACGGACTTCAGGCACTGAAGGGGAAGTCGAAGTTCGTGGGCAATCGTGATGTCTTCGCAGCCTTTCTAGTCGAAGGAGATCGACTCTTCTGAATTGGAAACGAGGAGAGCAGCGTTTCAGATATCGTGAACCTGTTCGCATTTTAATGCGTCAGCTTGACGACCGCGACCTCGTCAAGCTCACGATTTGGATCCACCACGTCATCGTCCGGAATTGAACGCAGTGGGCTTTGCGCAGTTTTATGACCGAGAGGAGGGCCTAATGCTCGTGAGCTCGGCGATCGCCAGGACGCCACCCGACTGGTTCTGACTGGCATGAGCAATGTCGACGAGGACAACAGAACTTGAAGTTGAGTCGTGCGAACCTATTGACAGCCTGCTGATAAGTTCGCTTTCGCTCTTTGCTTGAAAGTGAGACCTTGCTGCAAGACAGACGTCAGACGTCTTCGGAGCTGGCTATCGCGATGGCTCCGCCGCCGCCGCAGTCGCTGACGCTGCAGGAACAACAGCAGCGATTCCTAGCGGCGCAGCACTTCATGGCGTCGCGTATCCTCCCACGACAGCAGCAGATCCAGCAATGGCGACCAGAGCCACCGACGAACGAGTCTCCTCATGACGCGTCCGACGTGTCCGTCGTGGCGCAGTCAGCAAGTCGCAACAAGCGACAGCGACAGCAAACGCCAGCGAGAAAGGCGGCAAAAGCTGCGTCGCTAGTCGCGTCTACTCAGCGTCAGCAAAAGACTCAGTACGCACAACAAAAGGCACGTCAGCCAGTGGCTATTCGACTGAGCTAATGGAGAGCTCACTGTTCCGCTGTGCTTCGTAGGAGCTCCGTAATGACCTAGTAGAAGAAACGCGTGCGCTAGAGCATCAATTAGAGGATCTGAGGCTCCACGCGGGACTGCCGACGGCTGCGGACAGGCAAGAAATCACGCAGAACAAGGCTCGCAATGCAGCGATTGAACTCCGAATCTACGACTGCACGCGGCTCAACGTCCAGCTCCAGGCGCAGGCTACGCAGCAGCTCCAGTGTCCTCCTGTGGAATCGCTGGCTACGTTCATCCACATGCCGTGCGACCAGTCGAGGCGGCGTGCGATCCTCCGAGGCATGAAAGACGTCAAGCTGAGAAGAGCGGCAGAGGTCGGCATCGAACGGTTCCGGCATTTGGAGGCGAACGCATCGTACATGAGCGAAGAGCGGTTCACGACGGAGAAGGACGGAGCCTTCCACTGCAACCGATGGGAAATTAACGCGTTTCCGCAGTTCCAGTCGGCCAAGCAGCTCTACGACGCGCTGTTGTTCTGGTTGTATAATATGGAGATCAGCGTGACGGAGATGGTGGACCAGATCGCATTGAGAGAGGACAACGAGGAGATCGAACCCACGATCTGGAACCACAGGCTTGTGATCCAATCGGACGATGTCGGATGTGTCGAGGAGGCGAACATGGTGGCGTTCGCGAGGTTCTACGAAGGCTACGACCTCATGGACGGCAAGCCGCTGGGTGTAATCGCCTACGACACAGTCGATGTGGACGACTTGTACCCGTACAAACCGATGGAGAGGACGCGGAAGGACGTGCAGTCGTTCCATTTGATCAACGAAAGTCGTGGATCCCGTCACTGGGAAGAAGTCGGTGGTGCTCAAGAGCTGCTACCTGAACGCGCAGCTGCCGCCGCAGTTCCCAGTCGAGCCGCGCGTGGTCCAGAAGCTACACGAGTACATGTCGCGATGGGCAGTCGTGCTGGTGGACTACCTTCGTGACTATGTCGTCCCTGAGGCAGAGTACTGTCGGTAATGAACGTCATAGTGACGATTTGTTCCATTCGTGCGAACTTAATGGCTGCAACGCCTAAGTTCGGATGGATCTCCTGATTTTCGAAGCTTCGAACCAAGCGCCACAACTCTTTGAGCTGATGGCTCCTCCGCCTCCGCAACTGCCGTCACTGCAGGAGCAGCAGCAGCGATTCATTAATGCGCAGCATCTCATGGCCATGCGCACAGTGCCGCCGCTGCAGCCGTGGCGGTCGTCGACGTCGCTGAGCCCGCGACAGCCAGAACCGCAAGCGGCTCCTCATCCTACTATCAGTAGAGACACTCGTGGCGAGTCTGGCGTGACGCGTCCCAACCACCAGTCCGCGAGTCTTCAGTCTCATGGCAGCCAAAAGCGCCGTCGTCAGCCAACGCCAACACCAATGGCGTCAATATCGGAGACCGTAGATACTCGACCAAAGACAGCTCATGAGCAGCAAAAGGTGCGCTCAGCTGACTGTCTACAAGGCTGCAAAACACTTACATTGGATGTTACGTTGGGTAGGAATACCGCAGCAGCCTAGAGAAGGAGGCTCGTGAGCTGGAGCAGCGAGTAGATCAGCTGCGACTGCACGCCGGTATACCAACAAAAACCGACAGACAGCAACTCCAACAGGCGAGAAGACAGAACACAGAGATCGACCACCACATCCACGCTTCGATGAGACTGCAGGTCCAAGTACAGGCGCTGGTCAGTGAGCAGCTCCAAAGACCGCCCGTGAATCCACTGGACACGTTCATCCACCTGCCGTGTGACCAGACGCGACGCTGTGCGATCCTCCAGGGCATGAAGAACGTCAAGCTGAACCGTGCGATGGAAATTGGCGTCGCACACTTTAAGCCGCTCGAAGCCAACGGCTCCTACATGAAAGAAGAACGCTTCATGGCCAATGACGACGTGTACCACTGCAATCGCTGGGAAATGAACGAGTTCCCGCAGTTTCAGACCGCCAAGCAGCTCTACGACGCACTGTTGTTTTGGCTCTACAACATTGAGATCAGCATCACAGAGATGATCGGCCAGCTCACGCTGCGAGAAGACACGACGAGTGAAGACATCGCGCCGACGATCTGGAACCAGCTCCTGATCACGACGGCCGAGGGCGTTGGCTGCACGGAGGAGCTCAACGTCGCGGGCTTTGCCCAGTTCTACCCCAAATGTGAACTGCTCGACGGCGAGCCACTGGGCGTGATCGCAGTGGACACGGTGGACGTGGACGATCTGTATCCATACCAATCGCACGAGAGGACCAGGAAGGCCTTCCAGGCGTATCATTTGATGAGTGAGGTGGAGGACGAAGCCACAGGACGCAGAGCCGCCGTGCTCAAGAGCTGCATCCTTAATTCGCAGCTGCCGCCACAGTTTCCAGTGGACCCGCGGGTCGTAGAGAAGCTCCACGAGAACATGTCCGTGTGGGCCGGCCTCATGGTCCAGTACCTACGCGGCTACGTCGTGCCTCCTTGAGTATGAGCGTTTGGTCGTTGAGTTCATTTTCTTAATTAGCTTAGCCTAGCTTCCTATATGTGAGATCTACTTTTTTCAACTTTGGAATGAAGCGGTGCCAAACACTTCTTTCATACAGATACTCCGTGGGCCATGGCGACGCCTCCGTCCTCATCGTCGTCGCAGCCGCCGCCGTCGCCGACGCAGCCGGGGATGTTCGTGATGGACAAGCACATGCAGGCCATGCGCAACGCGCAGCCGCCGCGTCTGCGAAGAGCTCACTCGCAGCCGATCCCACGCGCCGACGCCGTTGCTACGACGGACTCGCCGTCGTCTGCTAGAGTTCCTACTGATAGTGGAACCCACACGGATGCTGAGACCAACAAAAAGCGGACACGGCGTTGTAAGGCAGCAGAGACCGCGTCTGGGAGACTGACTCCCACACACACGCAGTCTCTGTACGACGTCTTCACATCGGAGCCCACCCAGCCACAGCGCAAGCCAGCAGCCGTCGTGAGTAGTGTCTTCCTAGTATGGACTCTGTGGAGGAATACTAACGACTGTCTGTGTCTACTACAGGCTGAGAAGGACGATCTAGCAGAGCAGGTTCGACTACTGGAAGCCCGCATCGAGGTGATGCGGCTACGCGCCGGACTGCCCACAGCGGCGGAGACGCACGCCGTACGTGAGACCAGCGACCGCAACGTGGAGCTGGACGAGATGATCCACACGAACCGACGCTACGCTGTCCAACTGCATTCGCTGATCACGCAGCAGCTCCAGCGTCCGCCCGTGAATTCGCTGGCCACGTTCATCCACCTGCCAGTGGACAAAGACCAACGCTGCCGAATCCTACAGGACATGAAGCACGTCAAGCTGCGGCGAGCAGCGACTGACGGGCTTGAGAGGTTCAAAGAACTCGAGTCCAGTCTGTCGTACGTGAGAGAAGAGCGGTTTACGACCGAGGACGCGTGCTACCACTGCAACCGCTTCGAGGTCGCCGTGTTCCCGCAGTTTCGCACGGCGAGACAGATCTACGACGCGTTGGTGTTTTGGTTTCACAATCTGGAGATCAGCGTGACCGAGATGATCGACCACACGTCGCTAAGGGAGGACAATGCCGAGTCGGACATGACGCCGACGATCTGGAACCAGCGGCTCATCACGCAGTCGGCGGACGTCGGGTGTATCGAGGAGCTCAACTACATCGGCTTTGCGCAGTTCTACGAGAGTTACGATCTGCTGGACGGCAAGCCGCTTGGTGTGATCGCCATAGACACAGTGGACGTCGACGACTTGCATCCGTACAAGCCGCTGGAGCGTACGCGGAAGAATGTGCAGACATATTTTCTCTTCAGTGAGTTTGTGGATCCCGAGACAAAGCACCAGTCCGTGCAGATGAAAGTGACGCTGTTCCACGCGCAGCTTCCACCGCAGTTCCCAGTCGAGCCACGCGTGATTGAGAAGCTACATGAGAACATGTCGCGGTGGTCGCTGCTCATGAACCAGTACCTCAGCGAGTTCGTGGTGGCGCCCTAAATTAGATTATTCAAAAACGACTATTCCTAAAATTTACAAATCAACAGAAATCAGTGTGTCTGCTTGCAGTTCGAGCTTCTTGGCCGAAGAATCTGAGATTCCATGGAAGAATTGAGAGCGTCGAGCAGTGGGGCCAAAGCCACGGGTGCGACGAGCGAGCAACGAGCTCGAGCTCGTGGCCAAGAGCAAGCAAAAACCCAATGGGTGGAAGGTATTTTGGGTCGCGCCAGGGAGAGGTTGCTCCGATTTTTGGGTGAGTGTCAGAGGGGTCGCTGTCTTCGGCTAAGTACGCGAGCGGGGCGAGCGAGCTCGTCATCTCGTGATCCTATTGGTGGACGGCCAGACAGAACGATGATTGGCTCTATATGCCGGGTTAAATGTTGAGGCTCGTGTGAAAAATTCGGCGCAGAGCGTGGTTGCGTCCGAGCAGCGCTGGGAGGCCTCGGGCTGCACTTCAAGATCGCGGCCGATCAAGCAACATGCTTAACCCGCTCACTACGGCAGCAGTCCAGAGCTTCCACGGCGGAGAAGGTGTGACCATTTTGCCCGCGCAAGGCAGTGTGATTGATGACTGGGGTGTTCGCGTTAGTGTTCTCATTGACAGCACGCCGACACAAGCTTGGGTGTGCATGGGTTCCCAATCTTGTCGCCACCACTACGAGCCGATCCTACTCCCTCGTGGCCGAGCATCGCGCGCCCGCCACCACCTCCGTGTCCACCACGGCGTTCCGTGATGGAGACCTATCTCGAATGCTGTATCTACGGATTAGGCTGACAATGTATGAGCTGTCTTCACTACCATCTTCATTTGAATTCCCTGTACAAAACAGCACGCTTTCAGTTTTGAAGCCTGGACAGTTTTCGGAGAGCAATCTTTCTAACTTCGCAAGTGTCCTTTCATCCGTGGTATTCTTCTAGATTTTAAAGCTCTCTGGACCTCCAGGAGGGTCGTTCGAAGCGACAACAGAGCCGCGCGTCGTCGGCGGCTTCGAACGGAGGCGATCTCCGATCACAAAGCTTTTCGCAGGTGCAACCAAACTCGCCTCCATGAAGCCTCCCGCGGACGTCAAGGACACCATAGCGAGCTACCGTGCTCTTGGTGGTTTCTCTCTCTCCCCACCATCCGAGTCTGAAACGAGCTTCATCTACGAATGGGGAGTGCGCGTTTCCTACGAGGTGGAAGGAAAGACAGCTTTCGCCTGGGTCTGCCTCGCCATCAAAAAATGTCGCGATGCAAACTCAGTTGATAACCTGTTTGTGATGTCCACAAACCGGACGTCGAGACCAGCCAACCACCTCAAGTCTGTTCATGGGATCCAGTCCGAGCGGACCATACCGCAGCTGAAGACGAAGCGCAAACGTGACGACGCAGTCGAAGACATCCTCAACTCAGACCTAGCAAAGAATCCCAGGCGCATGAGCCTTCTACTCGAGACGCAACGAATCGTGAACAACAACCTGCCCTTCGTCTTTGTGAGTATCCGGAGTCTAGAGTCATTGACAAGCTGGTCAAGCGGAGCGACGCCCAGGAGCCGCAGAATTCCAAACACGTGCATCACGCCATGGTGGAGACGTACGCAGCAACCAAGCTCAAGATCGCGGCGATTTGCAAGGCCGGAACACTGCCTCGGTTGGCAAGCATGACACTCATGACCGACATGTGGACTTGCATCGCGAATCACAGTAAGTACCTGGGCGTGCGAG
>JAADWY010000583.1:0-20835 GCA_023336355.1 Pythium dissotocum
GCCAAGCCAGCTTCACGACAGCCGTTCACAATGTCCCTCGTACCCGTCGGGTTGCTCGTCACGATGATGACCTCGATGTTGTGCTCCTTGGCCGTGGCCACCGTCAACTCCAGGATGTTGGGTCGTGCGTGGATCGCCGTGTCGCGTACAATCCGCCTATCAGCTGGATAACCTTCGACACCGTTCATGATCTCGTCACCGAAGTTCTGGCGCAGATTCTTGCCGACCCAGATCACGAACACGTCCGGGTACGTGTCCTGGATCAGGAAGGACATGAACGGACAGAGTCCCGATCCGGTCGCTACGAGCAGCACACGCTGGTACATGTGGATGAGATACGGTAGTCCGGCGAACTTGACGGTGCGTGTGTACAGATGCGTCGGACGCTCGATGACGAGCGACTTGGTGAAGTCTCCGACGGCGCCGGCGAGGATGGTGTGCGTGAAGCGGTTGTCGGAGATGATACCGAAGGCGTGCCAGTCTCCGAACAGCGTGCGACTGATGCGGCCGAGGTAGCCAGCTCGTACGGGTCCTGGGAAGCGGATCTGACTGGCGTGGGTGGAGGTGTTCTCGAACTCGACACGCACGCGACGCACCGAGAGCCAAGGCAGCACGACGAGGATGGTGACGCCGATGGCGAGCCAGTACTCGGGCATGCTCTCCAGCACGTCCCGCAGCGGCTTCAGCGGTTGTGCTGATTCAGGGACTGTCACTGACAGAGACGTCTGAGTGTGTCTAGCGGCAAGCGCGACGAAGGCCCAGAGGAAGCCGAGTGCTCCCCAGCCAGCCATGCGGTGTGAGAACTCGAACGTGTCGTGGAAGAGATGGCGCACGACGGGGAACGCGCCGACACAGGACACCGACAGCAGCAGCACCATGACGTAGCCCACGGCGACCATGGCGTCGGTGGCGAGCTGCTTGTTGCCGCTCATGTCGTAGACGGCCTTGACCATCCAGATGACGGACGATATCCCCGTGCCGCTGTGAAGACCGCCGACGCTTTGGAGGAAAGACGTAACCCAGTACTTGAAGCGGACGGGGACCCAGGCACTCGCGAGCGCACACACTGTGAGCCAGTAGACGATGCGGAAGAAGGCTTCGTTGCGGAAGAGGATGCAGAAGAAGACGTTGATGGTGGCGAGCAGAGGCGCTTTGCCCTCGGCGGCGGTCCAGTTGCCAGTGCACAGCAAGCAGAGCAGGAGGACGTTGACGGCGATGGCGATGTACATGAGCCGCTTGTACATGCTGAAGAGCGTCTGGTCGTCGAGAATGACCTGGAGTCTTGAGCTGAGCATCTTCCGTCGAGGCGACATGGACATGCCCGTGGCTTGGGCTGGGGTCGTGGTCGTTGGTTTCATGCTCGTGGAGACTCTCAGCAGCGAGGTGTCGAGCTGGGACATCCGGATGGACGATCGACGAGGCTGCTCCGTGTCGTGGTACTCATCGGCGTCTCCGTCGCCTTCGGGGTCGATGTCACCGAAGTCACTCTTGCCAGCCGTGCTTTTGGTCTCGAGCCACTCGGCCGCATTGTACACGGACGAGTTGAAGGCTCCGCGGATCGAGTGGACGCCGTCCTGGTCGTGTGGCGTCGCCGATACAAACGACGTCCGCGACTCACTGGGCGACGCCAACTCCAGCGCGTGGAACTCCCGGTCTTCGTCTACAGTCGACACCATTGCGAGGCTTGTGTCTAATAGGAATGTGTGGGCTTGGCGGCGAAAGCGTGAGTGCTGGAGACGGACAACCGACAATCAACCAGAGCAAGTGCTCGTCCAGTGAGCGTGGTGATGGCGGGCCGCCTGCGGCAAAGCAATGCAAACAATGGAACCGGCCACTGACACGGCACGGAGCGGATGGATACGCTGCGGGAAACGAGTGGCATGGCATGGCACGGCGTGACATGGGAGGACGATAGCCGTGGTTGATCCCAGAAGCTCGGGCTCTTTCCTGCGGGAGCTTGATGGACTGAATGCCCCTGATTTGGCAGCGACGGGCTCGACTCGAACGTGAGTCGACCGCCCCGTTTGATCAAATTGATGGGTTGGGTGTTGTCCCTCGTCTCGAAAACAGCGGAGAGCTCTTCGCACGGTGAAGAGCTCAAGAGCTCCACACCAAGTCAATTCAGGCGGCCCTGCCATGCACACGCACCGTGGGAGTCGCACAACGAAAGAGAGTCTTCACTCGCGGAAAGGACGCGCTCGCCACTGGGAAGCTCTGACATTGCGAACGCGAACATCAGATCATACAGGATACTGTACTGTGTCTTGTATAGCACGCGCGCCTCGATGATTGCCATTCTGAAAAGAACGCTTCACGCTTCTCGCAGAACTTCAGAGGCGTGGGCTGTGGAATCCACAGTGTGGATGCGTGGCTTCGACACAGCTTCCGCCGCGGGTCACGCAAGCGCTCGCTTCGTACAGTGTAGAACTTCCGATTCCACTGGAGGATGCACCTGCAAGCAAGCGTTGCATGGGCGAGGGACTGACTTGAAGTCAATGACCCAAAATAATCCCATTCTGTTGAGGAGGAAAACGCAGGTATTTTCTTAGGACAGAGCCAACACCAAGACTAGTAATATTTTAGGACAGCTATCGATACTGGAGACAGTACCGCTACTACTAAATAGAGTTTGTGGGGGTCTCCTGCTTGTCGTGCAAGGAAAGCAAACGTCTCAGAGTTTGTGAGTTTGGTCGGCTTCGCGTGCAGATCTCATCAATTCAGTTTGACGGGACATAGCCGGGCCTCAACTACTGATATAACAATTTTTGTAGAGTCGACACGCTGTCAACAGACCACCTTGTTGAGCTGATATATACCGCTAATTCAGTATGTTATGGAAACTACAGCAACATGAAATGTCTGGCAAGATTTCGTGATGATGGACGGCGTCATTGCGAATCTCGTGCACACGACGACTGTGGGATCGTCTCCCGTGTTTGGTGTGAGTAGCACTGCTGTTGTGTCTGCTGTGTTGAAATTCTCACCTTGTGAACATGATACGCGTGCTTCCATTTTCGAGCGTCAAAGTCTCACACACAGTACAGTGCAGAGCCAAACTGTTCAGTACACAGTTTATAGTACAGTAGCGAAGTGCAGAGCGTGTTCAAATGTTCGCGATCTCCGCGTGCTGCCGATCCAATCTTGCGTGCGTGGCGCTAGCGTCATCGGCTGTTCGGACTTTCCGATTGGATTGGCGTTGCCTTTCTCACTCCATCGGCCAATGGTCTTCCGTTGTCTTTGCTTGCGGTAGTCCGGCTGAAGTGCGGCATTAGGAAGACGACAGGCATGCGACCGGCGAAGCCTTGGCCGAAGGCGATCGAAGTCGCGTGACATGAAGAAGTCGTCAGCATCTGGAGCAAAGATTTGCTTCCCGCTGGGTTTGGCAATCGCACATCAGTCTCCGGCTCATTCTCGAACTTGGGACCCCAAGCAGCTCCTCCCCAAACTTGGAGCATCCGGAACGCGTCCACATCACTGCTTGATTCACCGCTCGAGCGGGAAGAGCGGAGGTTGAAAATTGATGCCGCAGTGATCAACGAAAGCTGAGCGTGGGAAGCCGTCCTGATGTCGGTATCACGACGCCTTGAGCGGCTCAAGTTGAGCCTCACGAGTGAGAACATGTATGTTACACGACTCGTAGTGGTCAATATGAGTGGCCAATTCAATAACTGGCTATGTCGGCAACAGCGAACTAGCGCAATTCCTGCCACGGTAGACATCAAGTTCTAGCTTGCATCAAACGCATCTCGGTGAGGTGCTCACATCGCCAGTGATTTGGTGGTATTATCTCCACAATAATTGCACCAATTATTGTTGTACTTCTCAGTCACAATATTTTGATTAAGATTGTGATTGGGAAGTACAAGTATATTCGCAGACAGCTCAAGCTTGCTTGTGGAGTTTCATCGTATCCATGTCCCCCTTCGATCTCAATCGAGCGGTTTCCATCCGTTTGTCTAAATCGAGCTCTGATGCGACCTCGCTATGAACGGTCTCTTCTTAGCGTCGTGATGGTAGGGGCTGTTGCGAACTTCCTCTGGTTGTGGACTGCGGAATGAGTAGCTCCGCGTCCAGCGTACAACTCACGCCAGCGGACGCCTTGGTCTTCGTGCGCAAGGATCCTCAGGCGACGAGCTCCTCCGCCACGCCCACGCTACACAACAAGTCTGCTTCCGTGCCCCTTGCTTTCATTATCAAGACCACCGCACCCGGTCGATTCAAAGTTGAACCGCCTCGTGGGGTGATCCGAGCAGGCTCGTCGACCGTGGTCTCACTTACGACTGCGTCCACTCTAACGGACCCGTCGACTGAGAAGATTCTCGTTCAGAGCATCCACCTTTCAAAAGAGGAAGCGGCTTCTTCAAGAGGAACAACGCTACTAGGCCAAGCGCGGCTTCGAGACATTACCCACCACAAACTGCTTTGTTGCGTGGGGGAAACTGGCCCAGACTCAGTTCCGATGGACCCACCAACGCCACCACTGCCTAGGACCCCTCGCAAGGCAAGAAGCCGCAGCCGTACGCGAAGCGGAGAGAACAAGGCGTCTCTCAGTCGAACCAACAGTACTACGGGTGGCAGAGCCAACCACTTGGAGCAACTCCAACGAGAACGTGACGCGGACGACGATCGACGCAAGCGGCTGCTCACGTACAGAGACGACAGCGCCCCCAACCACTGTTGCTTCAACTGTGGCGACGCCTCGGATCGACCCTTTTCCATTTGCTTGGACTTTTCGATCTTCGTCTGCAACGTGTGCTCGACCGCCCAGTACGTTGACTCATCTCCTCGTTGTATCAGTCACTGACTTTGCTTTTCACGGTCTCATTTATCAGCCGAGGAATGGAACACCGCGTCAAGTCGATCAAGATGTCCAAGTTCACAGACAGCGAAGTCGACGAAGTGCTTCGTTCGGGTGGCAATGCTGTGGGTATTACCTGGCTTGGGTGGTCTATGAAGTCCGTGTGACTGACATGTGTATTTCTGGTAGGCGGCTTATGGGAAATGGCGCAAGACCTACACGCCAAGCTTCAAGATCCCTGGAGATACACCCAAGCAACGGTCTCACCAGGCGATTTGGCTCACGTTCTTTCAACACTCGTACGACTGAATGATGTTGATAGCGTGGCTACTGTCATTGGAGCTGATCTCTGTACTGTATTTGTATAGCTGGACTGGGGAGGCGCCGCCTTCCAACTTGCCTTTTATGCCCGCACCAGCCTCTGTCCCGCGTTCGCCCCGTGGTGGAGCTCGCAAAGGAACAGCGCAATCGAGCGGAGGACCGAAAGCTACAGCATCGACAGCTTCCACCAAGTCACCACCTCAAACGACGCCAGGAATTCCGCTGGCAAAGCTGGCACCGAGTATATGCAAGACATGGCGTTGGCTAAAAGACGTTACCGTCACTGCCCAATGGACGGGTGACGAGCTTTGCGTCCCCAGCAACGACGTATTCGAGCGGAAGCTTCGTGACAAGATGGCGTTCGTGCAGAAAGCGCTGTCTATTCCTGCAGATGCAAGTGGAAACGTGTTTAGTGGCACCTATTTGCTTCGCAGCGTGGACAGATCAGCACTTCAGGAAGCGGACTTGTTCATGGCACTCGAGGTCATGCATATCAGGTCCACAGGAGCTCGCGAGGCAGAGAATCACATGGAAGATTACGCGTTAAACATCGTGGAAGCCAACGCCTCCGCTCACCCACTGTTACTCATCGCACTTGCACGATGCATCGCAAAGGACGACACTCCCTCGTCAAACAAAGCAGCCAAAGAGCTGCTCGTGGGCTTCGGCAAGAACTTTTCACAAGCTTCTCAAAAGTGGATGACGGATGATGATCGAGATCTTCTCAAGACAGTAGTTCCAGCGGCCAACCCGAACGTTTCGACTCTTACGCCCGAGCAAATTGAGTGGGAGCAGCTCAAGCAACGCAGCAACTGCCAGTCACCGGCCATGGATGAGCTGCTGAAGCTTGTGGGTCTCAAGAAGGTCAAGCAAAGTGCCATCCAGCTCTTCAAAAGCGCGCTTGCGATCCAGAAAATGACGCCCGAGATGCAGAAGAAGAACGGCAACATGACGCTCAACTTTTGCTTCACGGGCAACCCAGGCACTGGAAAAACCACGGTCGCGAAGCTGTTTGCACGCATTCTCGTGGACTCCAAGATGCGACGCAACGACATGATCGAGATCTGCAGCCCGCAGCAGCTCAAAGACGACGGGCCGAAAGAGTTCAAGCTGAAAATCCAGAAAGCGATGGGAGGCGTCGTGTTCATTGACGAAGCGTACGAGCTGGAGCCGGCCATGGATCCTCGTGGCAAACCCATCATGGCTGAGCTGCTGTTGGCATCGGAAGAACTGCGCCACGATCTGTCGTTTTTCCTCGCAGGGTACGAAGACGATATCCAGAACAAGCTGTACGCCCACAACGAAGGTCTCCCGAGCCGCTTCGTGCAAGTCCAGTTCGATGATTTCGATGAAAGCGACCTTCAAGTTCTATGGAACCACGAGCTCAAAGAGCGTGGATGGGCCGGTGAAGACGCGTCGGTCTGTGTGATTGCGTGTCGTCGCCTCGCTCGTGCTGCAGGCCGCAAGGGCTTTGGAAATGCTCGCGCTGTGCGTCAATTGGCCGAGGCAAGCATCCAGGCGGCGATGGCTCGACCTGACTATGATGGGACCCAGCTCGCCATCAAAGTGATCGATATCATTGGTGAAAAGCCGTCCAAAAATCCCAAATTGCACGAGTTGCTGAAAGAAATCGACGCCAAGACCGGCTGGACGCGGATCAAGGAGCGTGTACGTGAGCTCGTGGATGTTTGCGATGCCAACTATGAGCGTGAGCTTGCCGGTGCTAGCTCAGGATCCAATGGGAAGGCCACGATCGCGGCGCCTAGCTCCGTGGCGTTGAATCGGCTTTTCTTGGGCAACCCTGGCACGGGAAAGACGACGTTTGCGTCGTACTACGGATGTCTGCTGAAGCATTTACAAGTGCTGAGCAACGGCGATGTTGTCAAGAAGACAGCGGGCGACTTTGTCGGAGAGGCAGTGGGCCAGTCGCAATCCAAGACCAACGATATCCTGAAACAGGCCAAAGGCAAAATCCTGATCATCGACGAAGCGTACAACTTGAACGACAACCTGTACGGGAAGCAGGTGCTTGATACTCTTGTGGAGAAGATCCAAGGCACGGACAGTGACGACATCGCCGTGATCATGATCGGCTACGAGGCTCAGATGACCGAGATGTTTCGAGTCCAGAATACGGGTCTCACGAAGCGTTTCCCCATCGAGTTTGCCTTCTACTTCGATGATTACACGGAGGCCGAGCAGCTCCAGATCTTTGCAGCTGCGTGTGCGAATCAAAACATCGAGTCCTCCACAGAAGTGGAAGAAGAGGTCGTGAAGTATCTTTCCAAGCAGAAGAAACTCGCCAACTTTGGTAACGCCGGTGCCGTTGAACAGTTCCTGAAAAACGCAGTCGCCAACGCCTCGACGCGTCATCGTCGTGAGAAGCAGAGCTCCACAGCAGCGATTAAGTTGAAGATCGAAGATCTCGCAAGTGAGACCGCGCGACGCAGTGGCGGCGGTGGTGAGACCAAGGCCGATCCACTCGCGGCATTAAACGGCTTGTACCGCATGGACAACATCCGTAAAGAGCTCGATCGCATCCAAAAGCGATTGAAGACAGCGGAGAGAGATGGTGACGCGCAGCCGTCCGTGGGTCACTTTGTGTTTCGAGGCTCGCCAGGCACGGGCAAGACCACAGTCGCTCGCGTCATGGGTACCATCCTCTTCCACATGGGCGTGTTGGGGAGTTCACGCGTGGTGGAGACGTCTGGCCTCAATATGACGGGAGAATACGTCGGAGCGACCAAGAAGAAAGTGGAGACCCAGCTTCAGGAAGCACGCGGTGCGATCCTGTTCATTGATGAGGCGTACGAAATGGGCAAAGGAACCTACGGCGAAGAGGCTCTCACGACGCTAGTCGCTGCGATGACCGATCCGACCTACAAAGGCACGGTGATCATCATCGCTGGGTATCCGCGTGATCTGGACGTGATGCTGAATCGTAATACCGGCCTTAAGAGTCGGTTTACAAAGTTCTTCGACTTCCAGGACTGGGAATTGGACGATTGCATGGCATTTTTGCTGGCCAAAGCTGCAAAAGAACGGTTCAGCGTCGATGCCTCCGTCCAACTCGTGCTCCACGACTTGTTCAAGCAACTGCGTGAGCTTCCAGGCTTTGGTAATGGCCGTGACGGTGGCTATGTGTGGGATTGTCTGATGGACTGTCGAGCCGTGCGAGTGTGTGACCACCCGGAGGTAGGAGAGCGAACGATCCAAGCCGGTGATGCCCGAGAAGCAACGACGATCGTGCTCAAGGCTCGCACGCCTCCGCCGCCACGCGCGAATCCGGGGATGATGCATCATCTTCAGCAGTTTCCACACCAATCCATGCCGGGGTTTCCCCATCTCGGCATGGCGATGCCATTTGGCAGTCACCCTGGCTTCATGAATATGCCGTTCGACATGGGTGGTGGTCACTTCCACCAACAGTTCCAGCAGCAGCCTCAGGGTCAGCTTCCGCCCCAGATGCAGCAACAACACCAGCACCATCACCACCAACAACACCAACAGCGCCAGAGCCAATCGCAGGTACAGGTTGAGGTTGAGGAGACTCGTCGTGTGGAAATGATCAGCGAAGCTGAGGAGGTGCAAGCTGAAAAAGAGGTTGAAATGGTGAAGGAGAAGCAGGCAGAGGCTCGTGACGCGGGTGTGGCTGACGTGGCGTGGCAGGAGCTACAAAAGGCCAAAGAGGACTATCAGCTGCTCCTGGATCAAATGCTGCAGGAGGAGCTGCTCGCAAGGCCCGTGAGGAAGCCGAGCGAAAGCTACGCGAGTATGAAGCGCTGATGCAGAACATGAAAGAAGAGGCCGAGAGAAAACCCAAAGAAGAAGCTGAACGCAGACAGCGAGAGTACGAAGAAGAGCTACGCAGGATCCAAGTAGAGAAAGGTAGAAAGGCACGCGAAGAAGCTGAGCGCAAGCTGCGTGAGTACCACGCGAAGCTCAAACGTGATCGAGAGGAAGCAGAACGAAAGGCTCGTGAAGAAGCGGAACGTAAGCGCGGTGAGCACGAAGCTAACCTAGAACGTCTACGTCGTGCTGAAGAAGAAGCCCGGCGAGTGAGAGAAGAAGCCGAAAAGAAGGTGCGAGAGTACCAGGCCAAGCAAGAACGACTGCGTCAAATTGGAAACTGCCCAGCAGGATACCAATGGTATCAACAAGGCGGAGGCTGGCGATGTGGGGGCGGCAGCCACTATGTGAGCGACGCTGAACTGCAGCGGAACTTCACGTACTGAGGGCCCTTAGCGCCAACTCGTTCATGAGTCTCTCGCCCTTCATCCTCGCTTGCAAATTTCACTTCATATCATCAAAAATCACGAATACTTGCTCATTTTTTTTATTGGCTTCGACTGTTTACCAGTGGTTGAGCTGCTTTCCTTCTCGGGTGATGGTGGGCCCGTGATCTGATCCCACCGGATCAACCGCAGACGTCTCGTGATGATCAGTGCCTTGCCAAGTTCGTGGTTTTCCGGATCCAATCGGATCTCCTCAAGCAGATACTTGAGCTTGTGGAGCTTCATCTGCGAGACGTTGAAGTCCAACCTCGCCAGTAAATCCAGCGCCCACATCGCCTGTTGCCCGATCTCCGTCGGTGTGAAGTCCACGACCGCCAGTGAGTCCAGACTTTGGACTTTGGCTCCGCTTTCTAATGGAGCTAGTGGTGGCGGTACCTTCGCGGCTTTTGTCGTATCCATGATGGCCGACCAGTCGTCGTGGTGGGCCATTGCCTCTAGTTTTGCCTGCTTTGCGATCTCCTCCTTCTCTTTGAACCGCTTGCCACGTTGCATCTCTCTTGCTTTCAGTAGTAACCGAATCGAACCTTCGATGCCCCCGCACTGGCCGATGAGCTTGGCGTTGCGTTCTTCCACGGCCACGTACGAGATGAACCGACACACGTGCACGTACAGCGCAAGATACTTGTCCACGTCAAACCGATTCAGCGTCTCCGTCATCAGCGGCACCACGCTGAACGACTCCATATCATCGAAAAGCTTGAGCCGCAGCTTTGTGAGCTCCTCAGTTTCCTCTGGTGCCTGCTTATTGACCACACTCCCAGTCTTGTGGTTTGTTGGTGACCCGCTCCCATCGACCGACGGCTCATAGAAGAAAGTACGCGCCTCGCCCAGCAACTTACAGATCCGCTGGACGCCTGCGAGCTGCACGATCGCACTCTCTTTGTTTTCCATGACCATCTCCACGACGATCGGCACGTCGCCCATAGCGATGCGTCTCACGGCGTTGTCGCCTCCGTACACGGCCTTGAAGATCGCCTTGACGTCGTTATTCACGTAGTCGTCCAGTGGGTTCTCAAATGCCGCGCGGTTCAACACCTCGGGTCCTCCTAGCGTCTCCAGAAGCGTCTTGCCGTCCGTGCAAAACATCAGCAGACGTATACACCGGATACTGGATCGTAGCACGGCAATGCGGAAGCGAGACACTTGGTCCTCAGGCACTTCGACGTACTTTGGCATGGGTTTGTCCTTGCGCCACGGCGGATCGTACCACCGTTTGAACGGATCGTTCTCCGGTGCGAGCTGCAGCTCGCTGTAGTGCTGGATATTGTGTAGCAGCACCTCCATGACCTGCTTGTTCTCGACCAGCAGCTCCACTTCGGTCGACGCCTCTTCGAAGATGCGCTTGTTGGTCATGACCACGTCCATCGGGATGTCGTCGATGGCGCGCTCCTTGTCGGTGCCTTCGCCGGACTCGGCCGTGCGGAGGAAGTATTGAGAGACCGCAAGTGTCGGCTCCAGCAGCAGAGGGTAGTGGCGAGCGATCAGCACGTGCGTGTGGATCGCACTGCGCAGCTCCGACACGGCGCCGCCCATTCTCAATGGATTGGCGGTCGACTTCAACACTACCCCAAACGTCGCGGACGATTATAAAAAGCAATTCAAACCGAGAGCGTGGACCTGCTTCCGAGAGTATTATTTTGGTGGCTTCTCACTTGTATTGTTTTTCGTTTTCCTGTTTTGTTTTCACGGCATCGGCGTGGTTGTTTGCCTGCTCACTCCATTCATTGCGTGCCTTCTTTCATGACGTCGCGTGTGTTGTTTGTCTGTGTCTGTGTGTCTGTGTGTATGGATCTACTGTAGTTTTGTCTTGGTCTTTTATGCCTCGTCCTTGTGGGCGTACTGCTTCTTGCCGCGGAGCTGCATCTCGCCGATCATCTCGAGGTTCTTCTGGACCGACTCGGCCACGCGCGACGCGAACAGCCACTTGCCGTCCTGCTTGACCACCACGTCGACCCACTTGACCACCATCACGGGCACGCACTTCCAGTACACGACGGTTGAGGACACAACATTCGCACGCGCCGCGTCGACCAGCTCGACGACGTGGCCGCTGGGCAGGTGGCGCGTGTCGCTCAGGAACTTGAGTCCTGACAGCTCATTGAGCGCGGCCTCGATCTCGCCCTTTCCGGTGCACGAGCCCACGAGCTCGTCCGTGAACGCGGCGTCGGCCGTGAACAGCGAGAGCAATTGCTTGGTGAACTTGTCGGCGTCCTCCAGCGAATACGCGGCCGCGAAGGTGTTGACGAGGTTGACGATGGACGCCAGCTCAGCCATGATGGATTGAGTGTAGTGTGTGTGAGTCTGTGGGAAGAAAGAGGAAATGAGATGACGAAGGCGGAAGGGGGGAACATGGGAAGCCAAGCCAAGCTGAGCCGACGCGACGCCATGACGAGGCGACGAACGCACAGCCATGGACGACGCAGCGACAGGCGAGGAGGCGAGGAGTCGCATGCGTACGTACGTGGAGGGATACACGCAAGGGCCTGTCGTCGGGCCGTCGAATATGTCGCTGTGAGTCTGTCTCTCTTTCTTCTCTCTATGCGCTGCACGTGGAGAGGCTACGCTGGACTTCAAACTGATGATACCGGATCCTGACCCGGGTCAGGCCAAGAAGACCCGGGTCAAACACGTGTGCATAGTGAAATTGAGATTGAATAGATTTGTGGGTTTGTGGGTATGAGTCGTGGATGGCCTGAGAGACAGTTGACCTGGTTGGGGCTATCAGTTACAAAATGGGGAGGTGTTCTTAACATGTGTGTTTGTATCCACTTCAACTTCGCCCCCAGCGGATGCTGCGGAAGCGGTCGCCGATGGAGAGCTTCTTCTGGTCGGACGACTGCGAGGAGACCGAGTCCTCACGATCCACTCGTCTCATGGTCTCTGCGTCAGCAAATCCAGGCGGCGACTCCATTGCAGTGGAGGAAATCGCGCTTTTCTGAGGAGAAAGGCCGTCGTTCAGTTTGATGTCGACCATCATCTCCGAGTCGATCTTGGCAGCCGACGCGACTCGTTCGAAGCTCGCTTTCGGGGGCGTTATGGCTATTGCACCGTGTTTAGACGCTGCCTTGAACTCCAGCGCAGACAGCGACGCGCTGCGGTCTGTGAGTGAAGCCGTCAGGCTATCGCTGAATAGCGGGTTGAGTCGAAGCTGGGAGGAGCTGCTGGATCGATTAGCAGCGTCTAGTGCGATCGTACGGGCGGATGACGCGTTGTGCACAGCACTCGTTGGTGTAACGCTTGTGAACGAAGCTCGGCGGTTGGCAGCCGCTGAGAAGATCTTCTTGACTGGTGACTTGAGCTTCCCAGCGGCCGGCTTCAGTTTGTTCGCGAGCGACATTGGCGAGATCGCAATGGACTGCTGGAAGCGTTCCCGCTCGACATGCAGGGCGACCTTCTCTTGGTGAAGCTTATTCGATAGATGAGTCAGTTGCTCAGCCTGTCGTGACAGGTACACTCGCTGAGAAGCCATGTCTCGCTGCTGAATCGCCATCGCCTCCGTCATGTGGTCTAGCGCGGCTTGCAACTCTGCGATACGGGCATCGCGCCAGAAGATCTGGTCAGCACACGCTGGGCTCTGGCAACTTTGAGCAGCGGGTTCAGGACACACCGAGGAATGTTGCAACGCCATGTGATCGTTGAGTGTCTCTTCGTGGAAACTTCGCTCTTGGTCCGTCGGCGTCATCTTGGAATATCGTCGAAAAAGGGCTGTTCGGGAAGCTTCGGTCATCGCTTCCTGCGAGATCTTGACGTCGGCGGCATTGTGATGCTCCATCTCGTTGTCCGGATGACCATTCAGGCGAACGGACATCTCTAGCCGAGTATCTGATTTTTCATACAGCTCCAGCTCATCGTCTTGGTCGCTACCGTCGTCTTCCTCGCCATCGTTCTCACCGTCACTCGCATCCTCTTGCTGATATTCCGTCACAGTCGACGCGACCGAGGCTATCGCAGCCTCGTAGCCACCTCCAGCTTCGCTAATATCCTCGCCATTGTCAGGAAACGATGCTTCCTTGCCGCAGTTATCGTCCGCGGGCTCGTCATGCACCTCGGGGCTTTGCTTGATCACCAGAGGCGCTTGGAGCCCCAGAAGCTCAGGATCGTCCAGGCATCCCACAGTCTCCATTGCGTTGTTTGCCATCTCTTGTTCACACTGCTAACTACCTCTCATAAACACCCACGCGATGCAGTGCGTCTGATACAGCGTGGGCATCGCATTCTGGTGCTGGGTCTAATTCTGAGCTTTGCCAGCCAAAAGCTATTTTTGTGTAGCCATCACAACTGCTACATTCGTGCGACCTCGCTAAAACCCTCTGCAAAATGATTTCATTTATTGCGTTTCCATCAATTGCCACAGGTTTTTCGAACACTCGCTGTTGGCAGCTTCCGTTTTTACTGAACCAGCGGGGCATTTCGTTGGATGAAAAAAGAAAAGCGTTTATCCGGATAACGAAGAAAACGCTTTGATCCCAACGCGGCAGACAGACTGGCAGACCTCTTGGGGCGGAAAGAGCGGGAGTCCATCGCGTCGCGTACCTGCCGATACTTAGCCCTTCGGCGTATTCACCAGGCGCACGGCACAAGACGAGTCGCCGCGGGGCACGCGAACCAACCCAACTCTTTTTCAATCACCACGCTGCGTTACTCGGACTTCGGACGAAGAGAGCTGAGCTGACTGAGCCAACCAACCGACGCGAAGGGGAGAAGAGGAGAAGAGATAGACTGCCGCCGTGCGAGACGGGGATTGCTCAGTGCGCCTACCAGCCAGATCGACAGTTCTAGAAACACCCCGGCGCTGTGGTGGTCGTGGATGGATCTTCGTGGATCTACGAGGCAGGGGCGTTAGGATCTGACGTAGCGACAGCGTCTCGACATCAAAGAAGGCAGGTTGCGTGACGCTTGAAGGGAAAAAATGTCGGGCGGAAACACGACTGCAAAGAAAGAAGATGATCCAAACTCGTATCCGCTCGAGGTGGAGGGCGCACTGCAGCAACTCGACCAAGAAATGAAAGAAGACACGGCAGCGGCGCCTACTCCGTGCGGGTTTGGAGGGAATCCAGGTGTACGACGAGGAAGTGGCACCGAGACGACGTGGAACTTCGTGCAGATGAACATGACGCTGTTGCCGATCGCACGGCCACTGCCCGTGCATATTCCAAGCCGTCTCCAAGACGAGTTCTTCGGTCGTAAACCAAGGACGCCCACGCAGAAGCTTCACCGCCGTGTTCTCCAGAATGCATCCAACATCAGCCCTCGCCACAATGAAGATAGTATCTTGCGTCGTCGAGGATCGACGTCGTCCGAGTCTGGAACGGCTGCCAGTATCATCCCTCGGCAAACCATCATGGAGCGGCAGTTCTCAGCACCTACATCAATCACTGGTCGCGCGGGCAAACGCAAGTCGGACCACGACGACCATTACGAGTTGCCTCCATGGCGAGGAGGCCCTAGTTTATCGGCTCAAGGGGATGCTAGCCGCGTGCGAAGCGTCAGTGAAGATCTCACCATGCAAAGCAGCGGCTCGTCCTCTCTCGACGCACAGCTCGAAGGCTTAGTCTTGAGTCGAAGCGCCAGCACGTCGTCTGCGCTCGCACACCCAAGCGCTCTTTTCAAAGACAAACGGATTTTAGAACTACAAGATGAAGAGCGACGACTGCAACCAGATGAGCGAGCGTCGCTGCCGTCCCCATCCAAACGCTCACGGCGCAAGTAGCCACCAATTGGCACGCAGTCAGCCTCAGGAGTCCGACCCATTTATCTATTTCTCTCTCTACACGCACACGCACACACTGTGTGCTCGTCTCTCTATCAGGAAGACTACAATCCCTTTTGGTCGTTTCCTATTCGCTTCGCTTCATTTTCGTTGGCGATCTTTTGCCTGCTTCTTTGTTGGCGTTTTCTCCAACTTTCGACCATCGCACGCAAACTATGGCTACACTAGTATTACCTCGATTGAGTGACATCAGACCCGCTCATCAAAAAGCTTTTTGTGAACAACTCGAACCAAAATGAATCCGTTTGTGGAGGCGCCGGAGGTGACGTTTGATCCGGACGCGTACATCCACACGACCACAGGGAACAAGATCAGTCGCAAATGCACGCTCTGCAGTGCGCACAACATCCATCTGCGCGGCAAGGTAACCTCGCGCGTCGTATACCTTTGTCCATTCGACTGCTGACGTCGCTGTCGTTACCGTAGGCGATCATTGATCCCAACACAATTATCCGCGCGGATCTGGCCAAGGTCTCCCTCGGGAAACAGTGCATCATCCGCGGCGCATGCGTGATCCGACCGCCCATTCGCCTGATGCCCACGTACGCATCTAGTCGTTCAAGTATGGAAGGACGAAAGGCACTCAAACTGACGAGGTATGTGTATATTTGCAGCGGTCTTGCCTTCATCTCGATGAAGATTGGCGACCACGTCTACATCGGAGAAAACACGGTCGTCGAAGCTGCGATGATCGGCTCCCACGTCCAAATCGGCAAGAACTGTGTCATTGTGAGTTTCTTTCGGTGCGCTTTCAAGTGGGGAGTTGCAATCCATGTTCTCAACGTTCGTGTTGGTGTTATGCACTAGGGCAAGCGAACCATCATCCGCGACTGCTGCCGCATCGAAGACAACACCGTGATCCCTCCGGACTCAGTCATTCCTCCTTTTTCACGAATTGGCGGTGTCCCAGGTACGCTACTGAACTCGAATGGTGCCTTCCTCACAAAGTGAACTCTTACGACTGCTTTTTGCAGGCAAACTCATCGAGGACATGCCCGAGTCCACTCCGGAGCTGTGCGTGGCCCAGATCAGTCGTTACTTTGAGAACTTCACGCCGCAAGAAAAGTAGGCAAAGAGTGAAAGTGATCAGAGCCATTTCTTGTTGCTGTTAAGAATGTGCGAGCGTTTATCTGGACTCGAAGGGTGGTAGAATGCTGGGCCAGGCACGTCCACTTTGACTTGACTACCAAAATCTCCACCTCGTGATGTGACAGACTTGAACGCGGCTGCAGCACCTGGTTTGTGGACCATGACTCCTGAATCTGTGAGCGGGAAGGCAACATTGTACGACCCGGGTCCTGCAAAAACAAAATGAGGCGTCAGAGGTTCAGCATAAAGAAACCACTGCAAACAGGAAAAATAAAGTCTCACCGATATCTGCCTCCGCTCCCTTCTTGGTGGGTTGTCGCCCAAATCGATCAGCATTTCCCTTCTGGAAGACTGCGCTTGTATGGGCGCGAGCAATGTAGTCGTATCGCAGAGCAGTCTCTGCTTCTTGAGCATTGTAAGCTCCTGGACCTGGAGGAAGCCTGGCTTCGTCCGGCCCTTCCATCCGCTTGGCTGTTGACTTGAAAACAGACTGTGGCGAGCGATTGCCCCGAAGAGACTGGCTCAGCTGGATGGGGTTGTCGTATTGGCCAGGAGCCGGGACCCCTGTCGGTGGCTCAAAGCCTCGCGTCACTTTGGATGTGAACGCAGATCGCGCAATGTTGTGTGTGATAGCCGACGAGTTCTGTGAGATGTTGTAGTCCGCAGGACCTGGGGCGTTTGCTCCGGTGATGGATGCAAACGGATCGTTGTTTGACCGAGCCTGAAGGGATGAAGATCAGTCATGGGCTGTGATTGGTCGTGAAGGAGTACCAAGGACAACTTACGGGTGTGGCGAAGGTTGCTGACCCGTACTTCTTGTTTTGTGGCTTTCGCTCTACGCTGGAAAGGTGGGAAAATCAGCTTGGATCATTCAGATCAAAGGTTGCACACAAAAATTTACCGAGTGTCTTGGTATTGGCCAGGCCCTGGCACGCTTTCCTTGATGCGGTCATTGAATCGCTTGCTCTTGGAGACGAATCCAGTCGAATATCCAAGTTTCGATACGGACCCCGAGTCTTGCGTTGTGCGAATCAAGCTCGGTGGTTTGTAGTACGCCCCAGGTCCTGGGCGATCATTCTACAAGCAAAAGAAGCGCAAGGTGTTAGCCTCAGTATCCGGTCAGTCTCACACGAGTGAACCGTCACCTCGCTGTCATTGAATCGCTGCGTGCGGATGCCGAATGCATTCCGCTCATTCGGGTCACGATGGAGAACAGTCTCGTACTTGGACGGAATCGAAGACACCCGCTGCATGAAATCAATTAGCTCCCCCAGTGGCAGGAGCTTCGCTTCACATTGTTGCTATTCTCTACCGATTGTGGATCTGGTGATGACTGCCGTCTTACGGCTGCGCCTCTCAGCACCGCACCGCTCGGGCGTGTGCCTATCTGGCGGAAGTTGGTGCGCGGCGGTTCGCCCATGTAGCCATCGATATCATCCCGCACGCCCGACATCAGGAAGGCACTCAACGCCAGTCAGGCAAGGGAACACTCGGCCAGGGCTATATTTACGGGAAGTATCCCGAAAAGCGTGTCCTTGCAAGAAGAGGAGCATGGTGAGGGCTCTATCGCTACTTGTTGGTAGCCGCATGTGCACTAAGCTGACCTACAGTGTATATCACAAGCACGGTCTACATGCGTGTGTTGTGGTGGCCATTCTTCCAACGCCCAGAGTCCATGTTGAACCTGCCCAACTTGGCGCCTCTCCATCATGCATAACTTGGCACCTCTCCATCATGCATGACGCAGTGCTGCGTGGCACAATTGGGAGTGATGGTCGTTTTGTACCTGCCCAACTGAGCAGCGAACAATGGAGAAACGTCATCGCCATCGTCTACACAACGCGAAAAGTTGTTGGTTGAACGCCAACCGACAGACGACTACTGTACCATGGCGCCGCCGCTGCTTTCCTTCGGGTAGGCTACTTGCTACTACCATCGGCTTACGGGCGTCGTCATCGCTGGTTGTGGCTGATCTCTTTGCGTTGTGCTTAATGTGCAGATTAATCACTGACGTTCAGTACGCCGATGTGGAAGACGGATGGAACTACTCGCGAACGGAGCAGCGCTTCTACCGCAATGCACTGGTGCTTCTCCAACAAGCGATCAGCGAGTGGGTCAGCCATACGAATGGCGTGGAGAACGACAGCGACGTGATAGTCGCGCAGAAGAAACCGATCAAGTTTGCTGTCGACTTGGGCGACTTGATCGACGGCAAGAACCGAGTCGCAGGCACGACGGATGCGGCGTTAGTCGACGTCCTAGCCGCGTGTCGGGTGTTCGAAGAGCGAGTGGGTCCAATGCATCATCTACTAGGCAACCACGAGCTTTACAACATGAGCCAAGCGGATTTCGAGAAGCAACTGACGTGGCCCAAGGCCAAGAAGGCGTACTACGACTTCACGATGCCGGACCACGCACCACATGCTCGCTTCATTGTGCTCAACTGCTACGGCGTCTCCAGTCTCGGTCGCAAAGACCGAGAAAACGATCCGGTCTTCGTGGAAGCACGCCGCCGCCTGCGTGAAGTCAACACGAACAGTGACTTGAACTCCCCACTGGGGCTTCGGCGCGACCAAAAGCGCTTCGTCGAGTACAACGGCGCTATCGACGACGAGCAGCTCGCGTGGCTACGCTCTACGTTGAAGCAATCCAGTGAGAAAGGAGAGGATGTGGTCATCTTCACACATATCCCCGTCCACCCCAAGTCGTGTCCGTGGAACTGCCTCATGTGGAACTACCAGGAGGTGCTGGACACGATCTTGAGTGCCTCTTCATGCGTACGCGCGGTGTTCTCTGGACACGTCCACTCTGATGGCTATGCGAAGGAGAAAGGCGTCCACTTCATTGTGCAGGACGCGGTCTTGGAGTGCGATCCGTCACGGAACGAAACGGCGCACGCCATCGTCGATCTTCACGCCGACCGACTCATCGTCAACGGCTTCGGTAAGGTCCCTACCCGTGAGCTCAAGTTCCCAGCGAGGCACACGACGACTGTGAAGTAGAGCTGCGCAGACAAACAAACAATAGAGACTCTTGATCCGGGATCTGTACTGTACGGGATAAACGCGACGCCACGCAATAATTTCATGGTGTTCTCTTCTTTCCATTAGTCGTATTTACTTTGCCGCGCTGAGCCCAATCGCCAGTAGCTCGCGGGGATTCCACGGCCGAAACAATCGCTCAGCGTTCTGTGTTTCCTCCACACGGTCCACTGGCGATTGGATATTTCTGTTGGTCGCTCACGCGGGTAGTTCCGACGGCACGATACCGTGACGACAAGAGCACATTTAGTGGTGCTTCTCCTCGTCGCTGTGCGCGTGCGCGTGGCGGTGGTGGGCCCACCACTCAACGGCGACACCCGTCGAGCCGAGGATCAGCATCATGTGGACAAGCGGCTTGGAGCTTGAGATTCCCAACATCAATCAATCGACCACAAAAAAGTCAGCATCACGACGTCCACACACAAAAAACAACACAATACAGTCACTAGTAGAACGCACCTGCCGGTGTGGATGTAGCGACGGCCGTAACCGTGGATCCACTGCTGGAAAGCGTTCGATGGTGGCGCGACGGCGCGGGCGGCGATGCCGGCACGGGCGCGCGAGGCTAGGTCGGCGGTGGCCAGGCGCGAGGCCTTGTACTCCTGCGCGAGCTTCTCCGGGTTGGTGTCCGCGAGGCGGCGGATCTCTTCGAGCGTGTATTCCTTCGACATAGCGGCGACTTTCGTGTGGGCGACTCGGGTTCTCTGGTGGAATCAGCGGCTCAGTCCTCTTCGGCCAGAAGCGCAAGCACACTCAGAGGACCGCAAAAAGACGGCAAGCCTCCCCCCAATCAACGGAGGGGAGGAGATCACCGACGAATACCGGTATTTTGTACCGGTGTTGTCTCGGTATCTCTCGAGTATACACCTTGTGCGTATACTTATTCTCTGGATCTTATCCAGACCTTCATCGGCATCCGAATCGGATCCGGCTCACCACGTCTACTTAATCCCCTCCCGTAATTGCTTGTTTCGGCGATTTTCGCTACTTAGGTGCGACGAACGTTGTGCCAACAGCACGAATGTGCTCCCAATGTTGCAGTTATATTGAATGTCGTCGCACCACACTCGGGAATGTTGACCGAGAAGACCAACAGTCAACAACACATCATTGGCCATCTTTTTGGAAGGGGTATCATTCAATAGATTTGAATGTAATAATGCTTTGAAGAGGGTTTCGGTTCCGAGAGCGCAGTTAAGTATGCCATCTGAGAGGAGTCACGGCTTCTCGCGCTGTGAGAGAGGAGCTTCTCTCACAGCGGCTTCTCTGGTGTCGAGAGACGGCAACCTCACCGACACTAAGTGCGCAATGTGAGAGGAGCCACGGAACATTCGCCATGTTCGTTCGAGAGGAACTTCGCTCACAACCTCAACGACGGTGACAGCTGTTGCTTGTGCTTACCGCCAGTCCAACTGTCGTAGTCCTAAATCTGCGTAGTCCAAACGTTATGCCACAGCTAGTCTACCGTATGAGTGGTCGATTGGTTGAATGAGAAGAAGGCAGGCCGTCATATTTTATGCC
>JAADWY010000584.1:0-20811 GCA_023336355.1 Pythium dissotocum
ACATTCCAGGGAGGGTGGGAGGACCGGTTCACTTTTGGGTTTCATAAAAAGCGCTTTTTTGTTTGCTGATCAAGTGAACCGTGCCCCTTCGACCTGAACCGGCATGACAGATGAATGCGGCTTCAACATGGAGATGACGGAGATGGAGGCAACGGCGGAGGAGGTGGCGGCCGCTAGCGGAGAGGTGGAGCATGGGGAAGAGCCAGCGCAAGTAGAAGACAATGCTGTGGGGGAGGACCAGGCGTTGGCGCAGCAATGGGACGATGGGACGGCGTCGATTGTCTACGCGGATCCAGAGACGGAAGCGAGCTCGTGGTCGACACAGATGGTCACGTTGGCTGCCGACAGTGATACATCACAGGCGTATACGAGTGAAGTGATCAACTCTGTGGAAGTACTACCGCCAGGCTCATGGGTGGCGCAGTACGATCCGTCGGCGAAGCAATTCTACTACTACAACACGCTCACGGAGGAGACACATTGGGACGCACCGGACGATTTTGTGGAGGGAGCTGAACCAGACGAGAAGATGGCTGGTGCAGTCAAAATTCGGAGCGTTTTTCAATCCAGGAAGGCACGAGATCGTGTCACGATCACGACGGAAGGCGGCGAGGTCGAAAGCGGCACTACAGAAGGGGAATCCGGTGCTGAGCTAGGAGAAACGCCCGCGGTGGAGTTGATTTCCAGGCCGCAGTCGGCTTCAAGCGCCAGTGGAGAAACGATGATGAGTAGCCGCGTGTGGAAGCAACACTACGACCCGCGATCGCAGCAGTACTACTACCACAACGTGGAGACAGGCGAGTCGACGTGGGAGAAACCGACTGGAGAGGGTGAGCTGTTCACGGACAGCGACCCACAGGGAGACTCCGTGGTCAAGATCCAGTGCGCGTTCCGCAAACGAGCGGCGAGCAAGAGTGTCGAGACGAAGAAGATTGTCGCGCGCGACCTCACGAGCAGCGAAGTGATCGCACAGAAGCTCAATGACCTGATGAGGGCAGTGGACGAGATCCAAGGCGAGTTGGACGCGAGGAAACGGACGCTGTCGGCTGCTACGGCGCACAAACACGCACATCTGGAGGAGAGTGTGGCCTCGTGGCTAGTCAGCGTCGCATACATTCGAGACCGCGTGCTAGATCATCACCATCATGCGCGCCTGGTCCAGCAAATGGAGTCGACCGGCGCTGACAAGCTGGCCACCGCTCAGCAGTTCCATGATGCGCTGGCTGCTACTCGGTCAGAATGCCTGGCTCTGCTGAAGAGCATACTCGTCACCGACTCGTCGTTTGTGGAGGTTGATGTGCTTCGAGTAAACGAGGCCTTTGAACGGTACGCTCACTACAAGCAGGACGCGTTGTTTTCGATTTCTGAGTCAAAAATCCGCAACATCATTCGTGTGGACGAGTTGCAGACGGCGCTTGAGACTGTGGAGAGCAGCCTTCGAAAGGCGGTGGGGATGACCGATTTCAATGCCGGAGCGACAACGACAATGGCGAAAATCTACGGCGAATGGCGTACCGACGCCCAAGAGGCGACCGAAAGCGTCCTCCAGTTGGCAAAAGTGATGGGCCATAAGCGAGATTTGCTGGCGTTGTACCAGCACAGCCTCGCGGAGAGCAAGGAAATCAAAGAGATGCAACGAGAGGACGAGCTCAGCTGGGCGTGTGAACGAGCAGCGAGGAAGCTAGAAGCCGCAAGACTCGCACATCTGCGGTTCTTGGAAGAATGCCGACAAAGTTGGCTGAAGGGGTTGGACTCACGTCAAGAAGACAACCAAACGGTTGAGGCTGTGGCTCAAGCTCGGGAAATCAAGCGCCAGAGTGAGAAAGAACGCATCGAGAAGATGACCATCGCAGACCAAGAACGTCGGAAACGTGTGAAGTTGTCAATATGGGAGGCTGTGAGGGAGGGCCACTCAATCGACGTCATTCGCGCCATGGTGTACGCAGAGATGCAAAAAGCTCGCCAGAATGGATTCGATTTCGTCATTCGCACTGCACGATCAGACCGCGGCGAGTCTCTCATCCAGATCGCTTGTTGGGGCGGCCACACGGAACTGGTCGAGTATTTTCTGAGCGAAGGCGCCGATCTGCATGCAGTGGACAATGTGTACAATTGCTTCACCCTCCTCCACGACGCAAGCCGACGGGGGCACGCCCAAATCGTACGTTTTGCTACTGTGCTGGCCTCTAGGTGCACTAATTTCACAGTGTTGTTCGGTAGATTCGACTTCTCGTCAATCGAGGGCTGCAGCAGGACGCTGTGGATGCATCAGGGGACACTCCGATTCACTGGTGGGTCCACTTTTGGTTGTGTGACGATTGTGAGCTGCTGATATTGATATGTTCTCGTCGGTACGACGCAGGGCTGTTCGTAAGAACCACTATGACGCAGTCCATACACTTCTCGGCGCCTACATGCACCACCACGATCTAGACCACAACGAACGCGCCCTTCGAGCTGTGAGAACGAAGAACCATCGTGGTCGGACACCGATGCAGCTTACCAAGAGCGAATGCACGCGACGTCTGCTGCAAGCATTTGATGAAGGCCGCATTCGAATCCCTCAGTTCATTGCTCGAGTTGGTGGCGGTGGAGGTGGCGGAGGTGGAGGCTCACCCCACCATAACCACGGCCGTCGCAAGTCCGAACAAATCAGCGGCAGTATCTCACGGGCGAGTAGTTCTCGATCATTGACTGGTGGTGATACAAAAGGACACCAGCACGGGTCCTTGTTGAAAGCAGCCACGGATGCAGCTCATCATCACGGGCAGAGTCAAAGCCACAGTCAAGGCCACGGCCACGATGAGGATGAATTCGGGGCTATTGACGTGCTCACTGCTCGATGAAAGAAGACATAAGCCGCCACACAGTCATCATGAAGAACGCTCAGCGATCACAGCGGTAGGGTAGGATGCTATTGTTACGCTTCCTAAATTTATTTTATGATGATGCAATGAAATCGTTCTGACTGCCACTGCCTAGCAGAGAACGACGGCATTATTCGGCCTTTGCATTCTGTTCGAGAGGCGAGCCGCGTGGAGTGCATCGCGGCCACCATGACGGCGACGTCAGCGCTCGAGAGGATAAAAAACTTGATGTGAGCATACTTGCGTGTACTACCGACCAACAGAACCTGATCTCTCTAATCAAGTCACATGGCACTGCACTCACAGTGATATCGCGACTCAGCGGTTAATTCCGCAAGCTCTTCAGCGACTGAGTACAGCAGGTAGTCAGCTCACATGCGCATGGAATCTCACTGATGATAGCGTTTAACCCCTTCGCAACGACTGAATGCAGAGATCCTCGGAGAGTATGAAGCTCGGAACAAACCGACTACCACAGCGATCCCGTCGCGAGACGATCTTGGTGTTCCAGTGGATCTCGAAGTCGCCTACAGCCGACTGGTCAAGTTCCTGCGCCTTCATGAGCCCACTGGGATTGAGAAAGACGTGGCTCAAAAGCGTGAAGTCGTTCGATTCCTGTCTCTCCAGCAATTGCTTCAAGAATGCAAGCACGCCAAGGTGAGATCGTCGGATCTGGTCGAATATCAAGTTTTCTCACCATTGCTTACGTTGTTCTTGATGGATTGTTGCAGCTTCCTCACATCCAAGTTGCTTGTTTTCAAAAAGTCGTGGACTGGTTCGAGGAAAGCAAAAATGGCATGGGCTCTGGGTCGGCGTCGGCACCTATCTTGCCTCCACGCATGGTGAGAACTGCACTAAATTCCAGACTGATGTCGTTTGGGGACGATGTTAATGCTGGGTATTTGTCCTAGTCCCCCAAGAAAACGGGCGCAATGAATACGAGTCCAGAAAGCATCCCCATGCTCGCTCGATCTGCGAGCCAAGACGCGATTCCTACAAATGGATCTCTTGATATCATGAAGAAGGCGGCAGTTGCACAGAAGTTATCGAGCTACAAAATGCCAAACCTGCGGGCTTCACACATTCGGCGTGTGGCTCAACTGAAGACTCGTGGCGTGGATGTTCCAGAAGAAGATCTGGAGCTTCTCAATGGAGTTGGGCCAGAAGAGCCTGACGACCAAGGACGCGATATCCTGGAGCCAGAGGAGTACGAAGTGCGGGACCGACGCGATAAAATCAAGTCAACTTTCAAGACGTACGAGCCTGAAACAGAGGCGGAGGTATGTTTACAGTCGCGAGCATGAATGTGAGGGATATCGCTGACAAAAATGAGGATGTGGACGTTTGTAGTACGCTATGAACCAAATGTGGTTGGAACGCAAGCGCGACGAGGAGGTCGAGAAGCTAAAAGCCCAGGAAGTGCGAGGCAAGATGCATTCGTGGTCCGTGAACAAGAGTCGCGACGAAAGCGAGTATCTACGCAAGCACGAGGCCATGCAGCTCGCTGCTGGGCTCGAAAAGCTCGTGGATGAAGAGTACGACGCTCTGAATTTGCCACGGCGGCAGAATCTCGAGAAGAAGAAGCAGGAATGGCAGGCAATTCAGCAGTCTGCGCCACACAACGCCGTGGTAGACACTGAAAAGCCCGAGGACGCCAGCGAAGTATCCAAATCTGGTGGAGGTACAGCACTCGCAACGGGTCCAGCGACGCCTAGTCGTTCAGGAGCGAACGAACTCGTGCTCTCTGTGAAGAAGAAGAGGTCCAATGCGGGAGGAGGAGGTCCTGGTACACCCGTAGGCTCAGGCGGCATGCACTTCCGCAACCAGTTGCCGCCAAACTACACACCACAAAGCAAACGAAGCAACGGGACGCCGACGTCGTTCTCTTCCAAAGACAGTCGTTCATCACCGAGCACACCGCTGTCGACGTCTTCTTCCGGAAAACTCCAACTGCTGGATGAAGCCGCAGCACGTGTCGAAGGACGAGCCACTCGAGGTTTTGGCGTCGATTTATCGGCATCTCCACCAGGCAGTGAGGACTCACTAGCGACTCGTGATGAGGATGAGCGAATAGAGACCAGTACTTTCCAGCCAGCACTCAGGTTCTCTGAGCGGATGCAAGACGGACGAGGGCTCAAATTTCAGCCATTCTTCCCTGCGAACCAAACGCAGCAGGGCTCATTGCCGCTCGCAAGAACTGTCTCGGCGTCCGCCCTCAGTCGGAAGGTACGCTTACGGAGAGTCTCGCCTCATTTTTTTGACTTCCTATCTAACAATTTGGCATACGATAGCTCTACCCGCGGGGCACAATTCCTCCCCAGGCTGAGCCTATTGACCCAGAGTATCGCCATTTGTACTCGGCCACAGCAAATCGAAAGCCACCACTGCCAGTGTCCATCCTTCCTGACAAACCTCTGCCTGGCGTGGGTCGGAATGTTCGTACATGCACTGTGAATGGGATGTCCGTCCTCCATAAATGACCTAAACTGACGGTTAATGCTGTAGAGCTCCGTCATGAAAGCCGGCAATGGATCCAACAATCAGCAGGACCTTTCAACAACTCGACGAAACTCATTGACCTCCAAGCGTCTCGCGTCAACAATTCAAGGAGGACTGTCGAGCTCTCCATCGGAGCAGCTCATGAGCGATCTGCGCACTGAGCAAATGCAGGAAGTTGAACGGATCCGCATTCTTTTCGAACGCCATAACCTCACGCTGTCAACGGATGTTCTTGAGCGAGGACTGCTCATCCCAGAAGACAAGTCGACGCTTGAGTGTGTCCAGAATCTGCCGCTGCCTGGTGGTCGACTGCTATCGAATCCGCTTCTCAAGGTCAAGGTCAAAACCACCAACACCACGAAGAAAAAGAAAAAGAAGAAAGGCACAAAGGGCACCAAGACCAAGTCCAAGACGTCGGCAGGAGATAAATCAAAGAGTCCAAAGAAGAAGAAGAAGACGTAGCACACTAAACGTGTTTGGGAACTCTCCAAATGGCAGCGTCATGATTCTGTTTGGCTGCTTGATGGAGGACGATGCCCGTTGTTCCCATGACGCCTGGTGAACTGTATGTACATGGCCAATTGAGCTTGCAGCAAAGCCACAGCAAACCCATTATACTCTGCGTCTTTTCGGTCGGCAGCGTCTGGTGTTTCGTTGGGACCTTCTCGTGAACAATCTTCCGTATCACGTGTCGACACGCCTTCCACCGCACGCTGCTGCTCTTCTTTCACGTTGTCTGAATCCTGGAATTGATGGCATTTTGCTTGTTTTTCATTATTTTATTTCGATCGTAGAGGCCAATTTATCGTTGAGCGCCGTGAGTTCTTGGATCTTTTCCATTAATCGGCTTTGCTGCGTCTCCATTTGCGCGATCTTGGCGTACAAGTCGTGCATCTCCTCGTACAACTGCGCGTCGCTCTTGACCGTGAGCTGCTCGAGCGTCTGCAAGGCCAGTAGCCGGGCCTCCTCCATATTTCGTACACGTGCAATCGAGCTACCAATAGCTTCATCGTCTGCTCGCATTGCGTGCCACAACACTTCGGCCATGCTGCCAACGTACCACAACAAATGCTGATGGCGGTGCGACCACGCGTCCTTTCCGGCCTCCCAGGCGTCCTTTTCTCGTCTCAGCGAAGCCACCTCTTCGCGCAACACCCCCAGCTCATAGTAAGCAGCAGCAGCCTCTTCAATGGCGATGTCGCGCTCGCGTTCGGCTACGCAACACTGCCGCCGAGTTCCTCCATGGCACTGCATGTTGCTCATTTTCACTGTGCGACTTTTCGACGGCGATACCGACAACCCATCGGTATCTAAACGGTATATCACGATCGAGATTAGGCCGGAGTATTCTTGATTTACCGATGGATATCGGTAGGACTCATTTAGCAAACTCTGGACTAAGCTAATCATATCATGTTACAGAAGACTAGTGTAAACCAATTCAAGCTAAGCTAATAAATCTTTGAAAGCTAACTTCTCGCATCAGCTTGCAGAAACTTCAGTGTCACTGTGGCATGGCTCTGGATAGAACGCCCACGAGCGGCCTACACAAGTCGATATGATCATCATCGAAACAGTAGACCCGGTTGTTATCCTCAAGCCGCCTCGATCCGTGAAGCGGCAGGACAACACCACTTTCTACGAGCGCGTTTCCCAGCCGAATCCCCTCACCACGCGAGGCGATATAGTTCTGCTCTTCCATACACCCGAATAAACTCGCGCCTGTGAACGTGACGATGTCAACAACGGTATCTCCCTGCTTCTCTTGCATAACCTCCATGTCGTCCAGCTCCTCCCGTAACCACATCACGAACTCGGCAGCGAGCTCCTCCTGGACCGTCGTCAGGATACTCACCAATACATGAGCAGAAGGTCGTTGGTGAGCATCCGCGTGCCACGCATACTCGATCATCGCACGGAGACTTGGATTCATAGACGTATCGAGTTCGGGACGCTGTCCTTGGATCACACTCTCACAGATCTTGGCACGATTTCCGTGAAGAGCTGGGTATTTCTCGCGTCCGGGGTACATTATATCCCACATCGTCACGCCGAGGGCGTACACGTCCGCCGCCTCACCGAACCGAGCAGGGTTATCGCTGCCGTTGAATATCTCGGGGGCCATATACTCGATAGCGCCGTTGGTGGCCAGTTCAGAGGCCGTACTATCGGATAGCGAGCACGCATCACCGAACTCGGTCAGTTTGACAGTGTGCTCTGCATCGACCATGAAGCTCGACGGTCTGATGTTGCGGTGGAGGAACGCCGGCGAGAAGCTATGCAAGTACGCCACCGCACGCGCTGCGTCCAGCATGTACGCGACGCTGACCAGCAAGCCCTGGCGGTTCGGATGCTGCGTGCGACGTGTGATCGAACACACCACCTCTTCCAGACTCGCCTCACACAGCTCGAGCACCAAGCCGATCGTTGGCGGGGACACACAGATCCCGTAAAACTTGACGATATTCGGGTGGTGAACAACGCTACAGATTGCCGCCTCGTACGAGATGTCGGCGATGCACGACTCGTCGAAGCTCGATGGTGTGAACACCTTGACGGCAACTGAGGTCTCTGCGCGCAATACGCCGCGAATGACACTTGATTTGGAGCTAGCGCCGGTGCCAATGCGCTTCTCCAGCCTCAAGTCCGCAATATCAATGATATTCGAGCGATGCATCTCAATGAGCACGTGGAGTCCCACGGACGCTGCTCGCTCGGAGATGTTGTTGTCGTTCCGGCGGAGTAGTGGCTGCAGCAAAAGTGAACGCTCTCCGTCGCCTCGCCAGTGTGCGGTGTCGGCCTTGAGCACTCGGAAAATGACCAACGGGCATAGACACGCCCACATCGCAGTGATGTAGGTCAAAGCGAAGCCGGCTTCCAGTTTGTTACGATGAAAGAGCTCGCCGTACGTGAACAACAGTACGTAATAGATGAAAACGTACGCACAGAACTCTCGAATCGACCGCTTGCTGGCACGACGTGGCGGCCGCAAGAAGACGTACGCATACAGCAGCAGCATGATTGCTCGAGAACTCGTGACGACTGCGTAGAAGTTGTCTGGGTTGCCGTAGTCGATCATCAACCAGACGATTGGAAGAGTGTACGTTGAGAGCACGAGTGTGATTGCCGTGGATCGCCACAGTGCTGGGAGTGAGACGCTGGCCTGGAGCATGAAGACCACGACGCTCAGGAAGACGAATTGACGGCCGCAATAGAACGCCTCCGTCGTGATCTTGGAGACGCTGTACTCGAACAGATTCGTGGCCAGCGCGATGCACAAGAAGACGGTGAAAGCGCCGGTAACAAGACCCAGTGCGATGAGAAGCGGCTTGAATGCCGGGAGGATGACTTTGCGCACCGACGTTGAGCTGCTTTTGACCCCCACGGCTGGGTTGGACCGCAGATACAACACCATGACGAAGCACGCGACGGACATGATGGCGTATCCAGCGAGCAGCAAAACATGACGAATGCGGAGGTGCGTCTTCATGAAAGCAGCTAACGCCATTCTCTCAGCCTGCGCAGAACTGATGGTAGTGGCAGTCGCGAGTGGTGCCGTTGTCATGGATAAGGATGCATTGGTGGCCACGATTGAGTCGATCATCGTGGTGATGACGACGAGCGAACGTAAGCGAAACCAGAATCGATTCACCGTCGTTGCGCAAATGGAATTGTGAGCGTCACGTGCCAAAGGAGGGGATGCTGACCAAGCGTATGCTCCTCACAGTGTGGAGTTCACGGCGTGGGCTGATCAATCGGGAAGCGGATGCATCGAACACTCCTTTAATCCATGGAGTTCTTCTGTATTTCTTGGACCAGGTAATTCGTCCCAATGCCGTTTCACTTCCACTGGCCGCAAAACGAGAAAGTACACTATGTAGGACATCTGATTGGCTACTGATATGAAAGAACTTCCGATGATTGGATATAAATCCGTCTCTCCATTTCTTGGCCGAGTTCGTGAATCCTGCGCGAACGACACCGTTTCCTGCTTCGGTTCAGACGACAGTTGCTGAAGCAGCTTCATTTCAGTGAGCTCATTATGATTTACGAGTGGGATCAAAGCGGCTCAGGATAGAGAATGGTGGCGAAACATGCGGATTTCATGGTCAAAACATAAGAAACTTGGCTTGGAATATAAACGGGGGTTTGCGAGCATAAAAAATTGTCCATTTTTGGGTCGAAACATATTCAATCGCAACGTTTGGTTGACGTTCGTGTGTACCACATTGATTTAGAACCAGGTACCAGAAATAGTGTCTGAACATTACTCGGGTTGGCATCATTCAATTCGGGGCGTGCAGCCACCAACAACATTAAGGCCACCAACACCCGACTCAAAATCTTCATTGGCAAACCGCTTCGTCAGACTGCTACCATCATGCGAACGAAGCACGACTGGGTCACGATCAAGGAACTCGAGTCCGAGGCGCAGTTCGACGACTACCGCGATGAAGGGATGTGCTGTGGTAGCATCTTCTACACGAAAGAACACGTTACCTGCTCCGTCTGCTCTGGTGACCATGTTGTGATCGAGCGTCTCGTCCGCTGCAAGAGCGGGACCTGCCTCGAAAACGCTGTGTGCCTCGTCCAGTGGAAGGTGTTCCACTGCACTGCGGACGACAAGTGGGTGGTGAAGCTTAGCCAGGCGCCGCACTCACGAGGTGCACTGCCCTGCTTCGTCGTCCTACGTCCGAAGCTCACGAAGGCCATGAAGGAATTCGTCTTTGAGCAGGATGGCCTCGGCAAGCCACCGCGTTTGATCCTCGCCCTGATGAAGAAGAAGCCAACCATCCCGAAGCCGCGGCGAGGATGGCCAACCCCTGCTCAGCTCCACAGCTACCTGAAGCGTGCTCGTCGTGAAATAGGGGCAAAGAACTCGATCAAGTCGATCCGCGAATTCGTTCGCGTCAAAGCTCGTGACGTGGACACAACACCAGCGACAGACGCTTTCGTCTTCGGGGCGTCGCTCGATCTCGACGGATTTGCGTACGTTGGGTCGGGAGAAGACGACGACGCATTCGTGCTAGGTATCACCTCTGCCCGATTGCTTCGGAACGCAGTGGGATACGCTGATGGTGAACGCTTTGCACTGTTTCATGCAGATGCAACTTTCAAGCTGAGCGACATCGGATACCCAGTCGTCGTCTGTGGGATCACCGATCAAGCACGAGCCTTTCAGCTTGTGGCGCTGCTTGTTGTCAGCCGTCGAACGTCGGCTGACTACACGGCGTGTTTCCAGAGCCTACAGCGAGTCGTCATCGATGTGTGTGGCCGACCTTTGCGAATCACGGCTGCGATGGGAGATGCAGAAGATGCGCAGTATCTTGCAGTCCAGGCTACACCTCACCTTGCGCCAGCAACGGTACTGATGTGCTTTTTCCCACGTTCTCTACAACGTGCGCAAAAAGACGAGCAACTGGGAGACGCCACAACGACGGACCGTCACGCAATCCATCATGGATATGCACTTCTGCGCGACCGAGCGAGAGTTCTTCAATTGTCGAGACCGCGAGCTCGCAAAATGGAAGTCTGATCCTCAGCTCAAGAAGTTCATGGCGTATTTCGAATTGCAGTGGCTTGAAGGACGGTTCTGGCGATGGCAGATCTATCACACACCTGGAGGTTTCGCTGCAACGAACATCCCGTGTGAAGTATACAACGCTGGCATCAAGCGATTCACGCAGAGGAAACGTTTCCCCATGAAGCTTCTCTTGTCCAAACTGTGCGACCTGGTCGAGATTGCAGACACGAAGGATCCCGTCGCGAGTGACTACGTTCCAACGCCTACCGCTGACGTGAATGCTGCAGCCGACGCGATGATCCGAGGGGAACGCATCGTAGTGGAGAGTATCAAGAACTCGAAGTCGGTTCGCGTCCGTCACGTACGCTTTTCGCGATTGGGCCAAGCCGTCAACAACCAACTCGAAGGAGAGGACGAAGATGTTGCGTTTCGTGCGGCGTTCGATCTTGGTGAGTCGGAAATGGTACAAGAGCTGCCGGTTGACACCGCTGACATCCAGCAAATACGAGCTCCAAGAAACGAATCCCCGAATCCCATCCTTCCACAGCCCGAGACCGAGTTTGACGACCGCGAATTCCACGAGTCCACTGAAGCTGAACCGGACGAGAAGGAGAAGGCGAAAGCAGCTGAGCTCTATATGCGTGCAGTCAAATGGTCGCTACTTCGCACTCACGTCCAAGGTATGCCAGACATCGGGTGGGTGGTCTCTATCGAGCAGTCATCTTGTGAGTGCTCGTACTACGCCAAGTTCAAGATCTGTTCCCATATCGTCATTGCACGACGAAAACGAAATCTGCAAGCGCTCGGGTGTGAGGGCACCAAATTCTTGAAGAATCGAATCCTCGGCAAGCGCCGTCGCCAGACGTCAAAGGGAAAAGGCCAAGGTAGCGCACAAGCTCAAGGCCGGCGGACAGATCCAACTCCGTCTGTGGGTAACGCGCAGATCCAACCTGAATTGCCAGCAAATACCGGACGACCCCCTCGCTCGATGAGCGCTCTCGAAGTGCAGTTCATACTTTGTGACGTAAGTTCATTGCTTTTGGTACGGCAGCACTCATTTCTCACCGATTCAATCTCTCCTTGTAGTGATCATGCCGCAACAGCAACACGTGAAGCCAACGCGTGCACACAACACAACACGCAGCGCCGCAACAATCCATTTGCTTGTTTTCACGAAACCGCCGCTCCCTAAAATACATACATGCACAACTCGCTTTGTGGCTTCATCTCCACACACTCTCTCTCTCCCTCAATCTCTCTTTCTCTCAAGGCAGCCCAAGCCAACCACCATGTACGAGCCGTCTGATGAGGAGCTACGACGGGAAGCCGTCACCCAGGTGATTCACCTGGATCCATGCGATCTCCACTGCCAGGCGGCAGCACTCGAGCTATTTGCGCTAAACATCACGTCGTTTTCGCCAGCGGAGAAAAAAGCGAGCATTTTGACGGCTCTATCCATCCTGATGGTTGCTGAAGAAGCACAGCCTCATCGATCTCGTGCGAGAGGATCACGCGTGCGTTTTCGGTACTTTGTTCCCTACGTGGGACGCGTATGCAAGCAAGCCTTCCTCTACTGCTACAACGTCTCGGCTCCCACCATTGCTCGATACAAGACATTGATTCGTGCGGGGTGTTGCGCGCGCGCCGCCGTATGCGATCGTAGATGCCCGATTTGAAGATGTGGGAGTGACAGGTTGTATTCAAACAAATGAGGCTGAGAGACCAACAACCGCTGTGTGATTCCCTATGGAAATCTATTTTACTTGTGCATGTCAGGCATTATCATAATGTGGAAATGGTTCTAAAGGCCACCTCCATTGCCCAGTGTTTTACACGAACAATCCCGTGATACCTAATCCCAATCCACTGGAGAGATTGTCTCTGGACATGATACTAAACGCACATCGATTATGGGGTTTTTGGTTGTAAGGACTGGATGATTGACAAGCCTAACGGGTTTTTGGAACTGATGGTGGCTACTGCTGCATGTGCATGGCACGTCAGGTCTGGGCCACTGCCTTCACTGCTCTCCCATTTTCCTTTTGACCATGGTACTTGTACCCGGCGTTGCTCGTGAACGCGACCGTGACCTCTTCCGCGTATTTGTCTGCGCCACATACGCTTGAGGTCACGGGGTGGCTACATTTCCGATGAAGGTGCACGCAAGCTACGTCGTAGCCTCTGCGAGTATCTGGAGGAAGCCACTGGTGAGCAACGCAGCCTACAGGAGCTAGCGATTTTGGCTTTGGATCGGCTCGCTGTGCGTCGTGTCACGAGCAAGGTGTTGGAGGCCTACAGGCTTATTGCCTTGCCGGTGAAGCCACCTATGGCTCCATCTATTGTAGACATTGGTGCGTTTGTAGGACCGCATCAGGAATTCCCTACTGGTCCTACTGGCTATGTCTACAACTACATGGAGCTATTGGACGAAAGAATCGTGGATGGAGACATCCAGGTCCTTGTCGCCTGGGAGCCAACCTAGGAGCTGGTGGAAAACATTCAGGAACATGACCTCCGCGGTTTTCGCGATAGTAAGCGAACCGAGCGACGTCTCAAGAGGCAACGCGCGAGCCAAGACAAAACGCAAGCACCAGCGAGCGACAGCAGTCCAGTTCTGCCATTGGAGAGCACCAGCCGAGAGCTGGTGGGCGACGAAGAAGCGCAAGGTAGGCCACCGAGCAAGAAGGCCAAGAAGAAGAAGAAGAGCAAGAAACGCCGCGCGAGGGAATCTGAAGCGCTAGCGTAGCCAACTAATCACGTCGAAAGGAAATATACGTGACAGTTCATGGCTTTCGAGGTTGTTTTATAGGGATCTAGATCTGATATTACCAGCAAGGGGTCTTTGATTGGCGCCACACCACGCCATGAGGCTTCGGTGTGACTCCTTGCTCTGTGTGGGTCGATTCCGTAGGTCATTCCGTGGGTCTTCGTGGTGCACAAATCGCAAAGCGCACATGGGCACAAGCATCCTTAATGAAGACGTCCATTATGAAAAGGCTCTAGGTACTCGCTCGGCTGTTGGTACTGTGTTGGGTTGTTCTCGACGCGGGCGTCAACCAGTAGCGTAGGATCTATACAAACATCAACTACAGTCAGCTCAATAGGTCCAGTAGATACTCCAAGCAATCGCTGCGTACCAATAGGTTGTGAGCTGGCTGGGTGGCCGTCCACACCAGCCAGCAGCGCCGCTGCAAGCACATGCAGGCGGTTGCAGCCGTCCCTGGCCTGAACTGCACGGCTGTGAACCGCGGTTCACACTGCCTGTCGTTTCGGCGTCACACGTCACGCTTGCCAAGTGGCGCCTGTGCAGCTCTCGGGGTTAGGGCTGTGCTATTATGGCGGCAACCACAACGGCCTTCTATTCTGCCCCAGAAAGTTTATGTTTGTGAACTTTCCTCCTCAGGATACGATACCGAACGAGAGCAACATAAGCGCAACATTTGGCTCTTTTATGTAGCAAAACCTCGCGGTCCACTATTGAGGTATGCTGGAGTGAGCACCCCCCAGACCCACAGAAGAAACATCAAGTAGTGCGAGGCAAGGTGTCCGCGAGCTGGGGCCCGCCTCCGCAAATACCGCGCGTGTTTGCTTCGTCTTCGCTCCTCACCCCGCTCGCTCCCCAAAGTGCAGGGTCCACTATGTAAAATAACCTCGTTCGGTATGCTTATCCTGTTTCGATCGAAGCTGCCTCGAAAAGAACGTGCCCCTCGAAACGAATCACCAATACGAGGAGCTGGTTAAAGCGTAAAATCAGTTTATGCTAATTTACATGTTTAGCAAATACCGGTACAGACCATGAAATACCGGTATGTCCATCCTGGAATGATGGTCTTTTCCAACGTATCCTTGGGCACGTAACTCGTGAAGAGCTCCTCACAGAAAACCTCGATCACGATGACCGACCGCGTGACGCAGCTAGAGGCGCAGAATGCGCTGCTTAGCGAGCAGCTACTCGCGCTACAGGCCAAGTACGATGGCTTGTACGAGTCCATGACGGCCAAGATCCAGTCGCTGATTGAGGAGAATGAGATCCTGGCCGACGCCAACCGCATCATGCTCGAGAACAAAGAGACCTACGAGCGCGTGCTTCCAACGCTTTCGGCGACGCCCGCAGAGCCAGCACTGAGCCAAATCCCGGACGAGCTGCTGCTGCCTGGCGATGGCATTGAGACGACGCTGGCGTCGTCCATGGAGGGTGTCCACACGATGGGCAATCTACTCAGCGTCGCGTCGCCAGTCAACAACTCGGAGATTGCGGTCACGGGCGGCGTGGACAAGTACGTCATGGCCCACGACTGGAAGAACCAGCGCAAGATCTGTCAGTTTCAAGCGAATGCGCCTGTGCTCGACATCGCGTTCAACCCGAGCGCGAAGAGCGCAGCGTACTTTGTGGCGGCGTTCATGGATGCTAAGCACGCGCTGTTCAAGCTCACGAGCAGCGACGGCGCCTGGCAGATCGAAGAGGTCGCCAAGTTCCACGACCACACGCGTCCAGGAGCGATGCGCGTCGGGTGGAGCACGGATGGGAAGCTGTTTGCGACGGCCTCGTGTGATAAGTCCGTGCACTTGTACCGTTGCGAAGGCTTGGACTCGGACTCGACCGAGCTGCCGTCGTGTGAGAAGATCAAGTCGTACTACTTCAACGGCATCGTCGAGGCGATGACGTTCGTGCCGTCAGCGGTGGATGGCTCGGAAAATGAATTGCTGGCGATCGCTGTGCGGGACGACTGCTACGTGCACTACGTCGACTGCAAGACTTTCGAGAAAGAACGGTATGTGGAGCTTCCCAAAGCGACGAGTCAGTGATCTTCACGTGGGAACTAATATTTGGATTGTGTTCAATCTATGGTGTAGGGTCAACATGAACCAAGACGACATCGAGCACGTTTCCTACACGATCATGGACCTGCGTGTGTCGCCCAAGAGTGGCAAGTATCTGCTGGCCGCGACTGACAAGGACCGCCACTTTATCTTCCCGGTATGTTGGAGCTTTCGTGGGTTCTTGATTCTCATGCACTAGAGCTAACGTCTATCTGAACGCTGTGGCGCCAGATCAAGAGCAACGTCGTGTACCGCAGCCTGTTTGGCCACAAGGCAGGGCCGTACAGTCAGCCACGTGCTGTGTGGCATCCGTCGGAGAAGTACGTGATCTCCAACACGGAAGAGAGCGGCGTGCTGTTCGTGTGGTGCATCGCCTCGGAGCGCGTCATCGAACAGATCCCCGCGCATGAGAAGCTCATCCGTGGCATCTCAGTGGCTGCGAAGGCTGACACCAACGGCGACGTGACTGTGCTCACAGTTTCGTACGACAAGCGGCTCAAGGCGTGGAGCTCGCGAGCTCTCAGTTCCTCTCGAGTGGTGTAAGCGTCTCACAGTCAATAGCAATTGTATCAGTGTTTGAGTGACAGACTTGCCATTCAAATCAAAACTGAAATTTATGATTGAAGCTGGGAAAATAGCTGCTTGAGGTCGCGAATCTCCTGCAATGTGGCAAGCGTCGACACCTCCCAGTGGTCTAGCTTGGCCTGGATCACACTCACCATGCCACCGTCTTTGCCTTTCAACTCTTCTTTGAGCGCCTCGAGATCCACCTCCGTGGAAGCCAACGGTGACTGCAGATTCCCTGTCGATGGACTTTGTGAGACGATCTTTCGTCGGTTGCTGGCCATGCTTCCAGCGAGAGGTCGACTCGGACCAGCACCAGCACCACCACCACCTGAGCTTGTCGAAGGACGAGCTGGCGTGTAATCATCTTTGTCATCTTTCTCTGCTGCAGGTGGATGCGTCGAACTCTACATCACAATAATCCATTTTTAGTGTACTCGTCACAGTGGAGATACTGCCGGAGAGTCTTGTTACCTTCTTGGCGGGCGAGGCGGAACCGTACTCGACGCCTGTGTCTGTAGCACATACAAAAGCCACCATGAGTTCATTGACATCCACCGCGCTATGGTGTTTTTGTTTTGCTGTTTACCTTTCTTGTTCCTTGGTGCGACGCCGTCTTCCACGCGTCGGGCAGCGTTTCCAGGCTTGCAGCTCTTCGCGTGGATGGCCAGTCGGCCCTCTGCGAACCTTCGTCCACAGTTCTCGCACTTTTCCATGCCGTGCTCGCTGTACGCCTCCTGAGCCGCTCGATTCATGGCCTCGATCATCTCCCGCGGTGGTCGCTCTCCACCAGAAGCGTCGTCTCCAGTATCGCCTGCTCGCCCTCCACTGCCTCCCCTTCCTCCACCGCTACCATCCAGCCCAGGAGGTGTCTTGGGCAGTTGCCGTCGTTCGTTTTTCGGCTTGAGTTCTTCCTGGGCGATGAAAAGCTTCTTACACTGCTTCAAATGGATATCAAACGACGACAGTCCATACTGGCGTCCACACACGTGGCACACACGCGTCACCGGACCGGGTTTGATGTCTACTCAACACATGCATCGTCAGTTCTCAGTCTACAGTAGTCATCTCAGTGGCGTCTTGAGTGCACAGCATACGAACCTGGAGGAGCCATCGCCACCACGCAAAGCGAGAAGTTGCTTTGCCATTCACAACGCCTGAACCTGCATTGCAACCGTCGCTAAACGAGCGATGGGCTATATTTACGGCTTCAAGCACTATCGTTTCACGCGATGGGATAGTCCCAGATATCATCGTCGTCTTCGGCGTTGTCCCAGTCATCATCTTGCTTGGAATTGCTGCCGTCGCTTTGTCTTCTGCGTCGACTGGGTGACCTTTTCACCTTTGGATCCTTTCGCTTGGGCCGATTGGCGACAAGTTCTTGGCGTGCGCCGCTCTCCAGTACCCACAGAAGCCGCTTGAGCTGTGCGTATTGTTGCATCTCTGAGAAATAACGCAGACTGGACACTGCAACGTCGAATCCTTCGAGCTTCCCGATCTCCACGCCGTCCATTACGCCCATTCTGAACAGTTTTTGAAGTTCGTTCTCGCTCATTTCTTCGAGTTTCTCGATGAAATTGGTCCGAAGGACTTCAGACAGCGACTCGAAATCGAACTGCTTGAGGTCTTGACGGAGTGCAGTCAGTGAGACGTTCACTGTGAGCAAGTCGCGTATCTTGGCGGCGAGGGCCTCGTATTTCGGTGGCGGATTGGCGTCGACGACACGAATCACAGGATTGATCGTGAGGCATTGCACGAGATCTTTGTATCCACAGGATCTGATACCACGGTTGTCAAGAAGCACGAGGACTTGAATCGTACGGTTGAACTTACGCAGTGCATCTGTGATGGCTTCCATCGCTTCACAATTCAATTCACAGTTGTTGAGACTGCAGTAGAAGATTGTCAGCATCGATAAAGGAATAATTGTTAATCACGAGACACGCACACAAGTTCTTGCAGAATCGGTGTCTTCTTGATTCCAACTGCGAGCTGCACGGCACCAGCTTCTGCGATTGGATTGTGCGATAGATCCAGTCGAATTAGCTTCTGATTCACTGTTAGCATGGACGACAGCGCAGGACACGCGACGTAATCGAGCTCGTTCTCTGCCAAACTGGAGAGGATTCTAGCAGTGAGTTCTACCGAACCAAACACAAAGGCTCCTCCTCTTAACGTACACACCTCAGGTTTCGTAGTTTCTTGGTCTGCCATAGCGCGTTGCAGAAAGATTCGATACCGGACAGATTTCGATCCCCAAAGCTGTTGCTGGTGAGCCGATTGCGGCTGAGGTTGAGCTTCTCCAACGCTCCAAGCTCCACAACCGTATTGGCCAGCGCCGTCAAACCTTCAGCTCGAAGCTCCACAGAACTGAGACTGAATACAGCCAGCACACACCACCATCATCAGGCCAATACTCGGTTCGGTATCCCAGACAGATAGAGTAACACAACGTACTTGAGTTCGCGTAGCCGCAGACACTTTTTCAGTCCATCAAACAGAATTGCCACGCCCTGGAAGATGTTTGAACGCGTCCCTGTGAGCTGATTCTGCGATACATCAAGTCTCTCCAGCTTGCGGCTTTCTCTCTCAACCAGTATGCCGATCGCAGCGGCGTCCAAGTGGTTGTACGCCTTTCCTGACAGCACTGCATGGCGTGTTGTCTGGGCGTCTCTTCGAAAGACAGCAATCGTGAGCGCGTTCTCTGAGAACAGAAGCGTCTCCAAAGAGCTATTCACCGCTCGAGCTATTGCCGTAGCGCCGTCGATGCCAATCTGGGTCTTTGCTACGTTCAATGACGTGATGCGGCTGGATTTCGACCGCAAAAAATCGACCATGAGCAGCGCAAAGTCGTCGCGAACACTGAATCCACTGAGATCCAGCGCCTTCTCGTCGTTCTCACCGAGCACACGGATCCTCTGTAGGATCGTGTCACCTTGCGTGCCTTTGAAATTGCCGCGCTTGTGCATGGCGCGCACATCGTACAGGAAACTCTGGTACGGATCAGTGATGTTGCGACGCTTCTCTTCCTCCAGCAGTTGCTTGAGCTCTTGCGCAGACGGCTCTGAGTTCTTGCCGACATCTTTCTTGAGTCCTTCGGCCACGCGTGGGTCCACAGACTCGATGTGGCGCAGCAGCTCCGTGCCATGCGTCGCCGCCACCTTGATCTTACCATTCATTTTCTCCAGTTGATGTGGATCTTGAAGAGGCACACACCGAATGTCACTGGTGGGCACGAAGTCACGGAGTACATGTTGCACGAAAGTTGCACCAAGGTTGACGAGCCGTCGTCCAGAAGAGCAAGATACGCGATGGCGGAAAGACCGCATGGAGCCGGCGGCATCGGCAGCGTCCATCGCTACTGCAGGACACACACAGCCTCTGCATGGAGGCTCACTACCAAGGCTGTGATACTAGCCGTGTGGTTATTTGTCTGCCTGGGCTTGGCCGCTGCTGTAGAGCCCATACCACAGGCGCGCGACGTGCTCACCAAGGTCAAGCGTGATGCCCAAAAGGTCCGCGACTCGTATCGCTTCCACTTATTCTCCATGGAAACTGCATGAGAACTCACTCACAACCGTATGTAGGACATACGTCTAGACGCGAACCTGTACATCCCCGACGGTGGCGAGCTGGTGCTGAACATCGACGTTCCGCGCGAGTCCATCGTGGTCGACAACCAGGCGCCCGCCAAGGTCACGCGCGTGTATTCCACCCACGCCGACGGCGTCTTCGGCGTGGGTGAGGCCATCGACGTGCTGGTCGAATTCACGAGCGCGGTGGACGTCGTGGGGTCGCCCACGCTTCAACTGGCGACCGGGTGCCATGCGTCGTTGTGCCACGTCCGCGAAGTCCAGCGACTGCGCTGCCAAGGCACCACAGGCAAGTTCGGCGTGGCTTTTGATGGTCAGCGAGTCGTGAACGTCCCGTGGGACGCGACAGCCACGCAGTTCGCCAACTACCTCGCGCGTATGACCAAGATCGACCGCGTGCTCGTCGATTACCACCAGAGTGACGGCTCGGCGTGCACTTTTTTCGGCAACAACATCACTGTGACGTTTGAATCCGTGAATATCGACGGCGTGGATGGCGATCTGCCGGAAATGACGGCGGATTTCACGAATACGAACGGCGATGGCTCGAGTTTGGGCCACATGCGACTGGACGCGATACTGTCGCCGACAGCGTGGGAGATCAAGAAAGGCAAGCTCGTGACCGACCGGCTCGCGACCTACGCGGGGAAATCGGACCCACGAACACTGCGGTTCACGTACACGGTGCTGGATGGCGACAATACGACGGCGCTGGACTACGCAAATACGGACGCGCTCATGAAGAGCCTGCTCGCCTCGAAAGATACGATCCGGATCCTGAACGCCGGTTCACTGGTTGCTGCTGACACGACCTTACCGGCACCGAAATTTCCAGGAGATTGGGAGCGTGGCATGGGCAGCAGCTTGTCAGTGAACAGCGCGATTGTTGTTGACGTGAGCAGGCCACGGATCACGGGCATCTCGTCACCGCATGATGACGGCA
>JAADWY010000585.1:0-20773 GCA_023336355.1 Pythium dissotocum
GACTGGAACGTCGCTGGAGGTTGAGGTCAAGGTGGAGATGGTCTCGTTGAGATCAGCACCCGTGATGCTGTCGTGGGGTCCGTTGTGTGCGAAGACGCTGGTGGAAGAGGTGGCGGCGACGAGCGCGAGCACGCAGACGAGCAGAGAGGACTTGATCTGGACCATGATGGAAGAAGTTGGAGGTGTGGACTTGGAAGTGCGAATTGGAGTAACTCGCTGTAGACTTGAGCGCGAGATGGAAGATTTGGAAATGGATGAATAGCATCCCGAAGCTCCCCTCCATCAACGCTCCTCACGATGCAATCCTCTGCCTTCTCGACCACCCTCACATGGGCTCTTCGAGGGACCACATAGTGGGGCCACCTTCCACTAATGTCCTGTGGCTGCCGTGGCCGACTGGTTTGGGCCACGTCGCTACTTGGAGCGATTGCCTTTGCGAAAACCTCGTAGTCGGCGGATATGGTTGCCTGGGCCACATATCATTCACGTCTGCCCTCTCCAGCATGTATACGCTGTCTTCATTCAGCCGATCTTTTAGTTGGAGGACGCACCGAAGAACCATACTGACGCTGATGCTCTACTACATCCTTCGTGGCGAGGAAGCAGCTTTACCACTCACGAGAGTCAACAGACGGTTTGTGCCGGTACAGTATTAGACTGTTGAGTCTCTTCGAGAAGAAACGACACAGCAGATGGTAGTCCTAGGTCGCTGTACTTTCTCACAAGTCAAAAAGCTACTCCGAAGTAAATTGCCACTGTTATTGTTCATACCACCACTATTTCAGCCATCATGACTCTTCCTCCTCCTCGTGTTTGCGATGAATCGCCTTGAGAACTGCCTTGTACTCGACCCTTCTGCCAGCTTCGTCGTTTTTCTGTCGGAATGAGTGCCGGAGGCACAACAGCGCCTCTTTGCTGAGCTTCAGGCCAATTCTGTCCAGGATCTCCTCAAAATCCTCGATCCCGATGCTTCCTGATCGTTTGTGGTCGCCACGTTTCAGATATTCCTTGAAAATATCGATCTGCGAGTCGAAATCCACACTGGAAAGCTGGTTATACAGTGCACGGACCACGTCATCGCGTGAGCACTGGAATGCTGGAGTAGTAGGGTACGAGGGGCGCCGTGGTGGCTGATCGGACGATGGTCGTCTAGAGGCGATCGATGCAGAGGCCGATGGTGCGGGTCTGGGTGAAGATCCTTTCATGTGCCACTGTGACATGACCTTCATGAAGAGCTTGTAGGCGACGTTGCCATCACGGTTGACGTCGAACAGAATTTGCAGACGGTGCTGATCTCGGGTAGAGAGCTCCTGTCGACTTGTGTCAGCTATTGCTTTGCACGCGACTGGCACCGGAAGAACGCCTTTGTGATCTGGTCGATCTCTTGTGATGAAGAGGCGGCTAAGCTGAGCGGCGCAAGGCGTGGATGGATCATCGTCACTTGGCTTGTACAGCGAGTCTGCAAGACGCCTCAATAGGAGCCCAGCGGATGGATCCAGCACGAATGAGTCGAATTCCATGCGCGACAAGCCACCGCTGCCTATTGTGTGCCGAAAGACACCGGCAATGTGAACAAAGTACGCGACCTGCTCGCTCGACACCTCGTACTTGAGGGCAGTGAGACCGACGGCGACCTCTCTTTGACCGAGGAATCCTCTCTGCTCTCGATCGAAATGGCCGAATGCAGCGTCCAAGCTCTCGCAAAGCTGAGGGATACTCTGTTCGACGGCGATCGCACCTTGAATACCTGCGCGCAGCCGAATGCGAGCACGGAGACTGGTAGTAAACGCAGGAAACCACGCTGGAGTCGGTTGCTGCGGCTCGGAAATAGGAAGAGCACGAGTCAGCATGCCTGCGTACTGGACCCCATCGCGAGTATCTGGTGCTCGAAACTCTCGAACCAAAACTCCGATCAACGCCTCCGCTGGTGCGCTACTTCTGTTTCGCGACACCACTTTGGAGAAGCCACACTCCAGCAAAATCCTCTTGAACTCCAGAGCCTGCACTTGTCCGGTGTATTGTGAGTCGACACGTTCGAAGGATCCTTGGAGGTCGACATTGCGGGCTTCACACGACTCGTACAATTGACGAACTGCCACCAGTGCTGCTTCGAGTGGCTGTGTCGAAACCTCTGAGCTCTCACTTGTCCGGTTCTGCGTCGACTCTTCAATTCGTAGTTTTGACGACTCTCGTAGGCACGAAATGACGCCTTTCAGCGACACCCTGGATGTCTGCTCTGTCTCTTCGTCGGAGGCTTCGTCTTTTGACTCGTGTTGCTTTGCTTCATTCACAATACACTTCTGAATCAGCAAACTCGTTCCTTCTTTGGTAAGCAGCGACGCAAGTCCGCTCCGGTCCATGTGCTTCCACAATTTTCGTGCAGAAATGGCTCCGTGGTTGTAAACAACGCAGAATTCTTCCAGTTGAGCGCACGCGCGGTCGAAATCCTTGCGAGAATACTTCACAGCCGATCCGATCGCCGAGCGAAGACGCTTCTCCTCATCTTTTGAGAGCTGACTTTCGCGTGCAGATTGGTCGTGCTTTTCCACTGCGTGAGTAGATGGAGCCCGAGACAAGTTGTCATCGCGGGGTGGCGCACGTTGCTCAAATTGGACTTGTTTTCGCTGGTGTGCAGCCACTTGACGACTCGTTTCTTTCCAGTTGAGCTGAACGAACGACCCATAGTCCACACTGTCGTCCATGTTGCGGTCGTAGCTGAAGAGAAGCGCCCGCAGCTCGTCCGAGTTCAGCGGAAGCCGCAATGTCTCTTGGCAAACCTTTGCGAACTCCCCTCGCGTGACAGTCCCTGAGCTCAGCTTGTCAGTAGCAATAAATGCTTCCCGCCAGCTATCCAGCACTTGGGTGATCCTCACTTGCTCACTGGATTTGCTTGACGCGAACTGGCGCAACTTGGCCTCGATAGCATCCATCTCAGGCGTCGCACCGAGTGTCGTCCAGTCCAAGAACTGGCGATAATTGATGCCGAAACCTCCTTTCATTTTTGTACCAAACTTCTTTGCCAACATGGTGACTTGCTGCGAGGTGAAGAGCATAAACCCCATATGAGGCACGACGGATTCGAACTCCTTGAGCGAAACGAGCCCGCTCTCCTTCCAGTCAAACCGCTCGAACGCCGCGAGCATCTCGGAATATGGAGGGCAGAGCAGTGTTCGACAGTTCATCGCGATTCGCTGGAGTTGTGGCAACGCGTACACATTCAAATCTTCATCGCAGAGAGGCTGCGAGTCACTCACAGAGAGCCGCTCCAGTGTGAGAAGCAGGCGGTCAATTGAAACCTTCGCGGTTTGTGGAGCTGCTTCAGCTGAAGGACTTCCGTCTGTGGATGCCTGCGTGCCACCACACTTGGCCATCGCCATCAGAGTGTACGAATCACTGGGATCGAAGACGTTGACGTCCGTGTTTTCTTGCATCAACACAGCGTGCAGTTGCTCTCGTGACACCAGCCCGCCGTCCGAGTTTACGCGAGTCATCAGCATCTCACGCAGTTTAGTCAATCCGAAGTGAACACAACGCGCGACAACTTGACGCGTCTTGAGGGCCGCAGGCGAGTCATGCAGGATTTTGATGAGTGCCAAATAGAAGAGCTCACAGCCGCTGGCATCGGTCAACAACAACATCAAAGCTCGCAGATGTTTGGATGTCAGCTGGAGACCCACGCGTTTGATAGCCTCGCGAAATCGCTTGATCGACATGCGGCCGGTGTTGTTCACATCTCCGAGAAGCGCCATTGTCTGCCTCGATTGGTTCGCATCGATGTGCAGTCGAAGCAGTGCCTGCACGACTGGAAGGAGGCCTCGCTCGTTTCGCTTCGGGTCCGTTTCCACCGAACAAACGAAATGGACGAGTGGTCGGTAGGCGACTCCACCGTGATGACTCTTTGACTGTACAACAAAGTGGTCTGCTAGTTGTCGTAGCAGCTCTGGTTCGATGGCGATCCGTGGGATCTTGGACAGCGCAAAGCCGAGTTGTTTGCGTGAGATCACTCGGGCCTTTCGTGCTTCAGACAGCTCACTCTCAATTACCTCGATCACGTTGGTTTCGAGGCTCTCCAGCTCGTCCTGCGTCCACGTCTTGAGCATTCGCTGCAGCTGAGCATCAATATGCACGATACTATCCTTCGAAACATGCGCTTGAGAGCCAGGTGCTTGGACATTGGCAGCAGCGTGACGCACGCGGTAGTTTCGGAACTGACGCTGAAGAATACGCGCTGCGTCGTGATGCAGTGGCTTGGGGATATGAAGTTGTGTGAGTTGTTGCTGTACTCGGTCCGACAGTGATGCATCAGCTGTGCTTTGGCTTGCCCCACCGCTGGTAGACAGACCTTGGACGCGTCGACGGTCTCCTTTTTGTTTCTCGAGCTGTTCGTACACCAGGCTCTTTGCACTCGACGACGCGATCGCCTTCATTCGCTCCAAGAACACCTCTTTCCGCCGGTCAAACTCCGTTCGTGGGTCTACAGCTGCTTGTTTTGGTATCTCTGGCGTTTGTTCGGTCGGCTTTGTTCTCGCTGACGCGTCGAAGCCCTTCGAAGCAGCTTGTGGAGTCTTGTTAGCCGTTGTAGGCTGGTGAGCAGCAACCTTCTTCAGCGCCTCTTCGTCCAGATCATTCTCGACGTCTTTCTTTCTCTCAGTTGAGTCGTCCACCTTGTCCGTCGACTGACTTGCCGCCGTTCGACTCTCTCTTTCCACAAATTCTTTGTAGGACTTGTCGATATCCAGCAGCTCGAACCCCAGCACGCCCACGCATCGCTTGAACTCGGCTCGACTAACAAAGCCACTCTGTGCATGGTCGAATCGATCAAATGGTTGAGACGGAGAGACGCCTGCAGGCTTCTTCGTCATCTTGTCAGGTCGCAGATACACTCGCAGTGTGTGTCGGATCTTGTGTAACAGCAATCGTTCTGCACACGAAATGCGTGGATTGATGTGCTGCAGCAAATAGTGGACTTGCATCTTGGGAGAATCGCCGCTATCCACAGCTCCAGCTCGTCGCTTTGCGAACACGTGCTCCAGCAGCTCCATTTCCTGCTCGCTGACGAACGCACCCAACCGTTCGATCCGCTTGCGCAGCTCCGATCCTGTGATTTCTTTCAGAACTTGGTCTCGTCCTTTCCCACTGGCCGCCGATATGAAGAGATCCTCAACTGAGCTGATCTGTTCCGTATCGATAGCATACTCGATCCGCTCTTTCACCTTGGACGTCACAAGCTCGAGCGACTCGGCCGGCAAGGCATATGTGAGGAACTGTCGATAGTTCACTCGGCCATCCATGTCCGGTGCAAACATTCTCATGATAGCGTGTTGCTGGTCGTAGTCCAGCGAGTGGAGGTCGGCGGCTGGTCTGGAGCTTCCTGTGCATCGTGCTGACGAGTACAACCGCGCCACTTGGAACGGATCTCTCCACTCGATCAGCACCGAGATCTCTCCTGCAGGTTGATCGTTCCGGTCGCGAAGTTGAAACCAACCGCGAAGCGTTTCTCCCTTGACCAACTCTTCCAGCAAGAGACTGCAACGTCCAATGGCGCCGTCCGACGCATTCTCGTCCTCCACGGCAGCTTGATCGTCAAATACTGTGAACCATAACTGAAACTTGGAGAAGAAGTGAAGTAGACACGCGTCGACTTCAACAGCGAAGAACTGCTTACTCACGTGGAGATCGAACTCCGGACTTGTCGATGAAGGCACGATGTTCGTGAACACGTCGGGGAAGCCCAGAATCTGGTAATGCACGTACGATGACGGTGCCGATGAAAGAATCTCCCCATTCCTCTTCTTCTTGCCGTAGGAGCGAAGCCCACGACACGCAAACACAGTGATTTGGAGCTCGTTGACGATCTTTTCCTGGTTGCTGTCGAACCCTTCACCCAGTAGATACTCATCCACAGGATCGACTGCGGACGCGGTGAGGCTGTGTTTCCTCAGAAGCTGGATGTCCTGCGGGTACGATCTCAAGTGGAGCTTCCAGATTTCGGAGATCGGTGCAGCGAGTCGCACAACTGCGTTGAGTGATCCAATGACATTGTCGTGCTCTGCTCCAAACGCCAGCTTGATGGGTAGCTCCGGTTCCTTGATCACTCCCTTGGACCGCAGCAGGCTCGCAAGAGATACACTGGCACGACCGACTAGTCGAAAGTCACCTTGAACAGCCTGGTGCAACTCGAATACGAGCGTTTCCGACGCGAGGTAGCGCAAGAAGAACGCGTCCACGGTGACACGGAAGGTTGACGAGAAATTGTACTCGGGTCGGTTACCAACGAGTAATGGCGTCGACTGGGATTCGAAATCGAAGAAGTCACACAGCACGAACGTCGACGAGTTTGAAGCGATGACGGTTCGGTCGAAGCTGGCGCCGATGATCCAAATCTCGAGAAGCTGCTCTCCTGGTGACAAGTCTCGAGCCGCCATCACGAGCGATTCCGACACGGACGCGACATCGGCTCTGTCGTCTTCCTCATCGCTGGATAAGTCCAGCTCGGAAATCTTCTTGTCAGACTCTTGAGCTCGAAGAAGCTTCTCGCGGGCGTACTTGAGCTGCCGGTTCTGAGCTTCCAGCAACTGAATACGCTGCTGTCGATCGTCAGCCGCCAGCTCCAACTCCTTGATCCTCTTTTGAAGAGCACCAGAACTTGAAACGTTCTTGGTGGTCAATTCGTCGATCTCTTGCGCCAGCTCCCGGTTGATGTTTGTCTGAGCATGCAGCATCTTTTCACAGCGCTCGAGCTCTTGAATAGCCTTCAGATGAGCCAGTTGCAGAACGTGGACCCTATTTCGGAGGTGCTTGATGCTATTGTCTTCGTTGCCTTCGTCCACAGGCATGTAGAGAGCTCCCGAGAGCGTTGGATCTGGATACCGACGGGTGACGACAGGCATCGCACTACATCACAACCAAAATAAGTGCCAATGGTTCGGTACATCACCGTAATCCGGCTCAAGGACGAACCTTGAGGAGCTCGAGCTCGCGAATGACGGAGGCTGTTGGCCTTTGAGTGGTGATGACGCAGCATCACGACGCTCTGGTTGAATCGAAACGTTCGTCGAGATCGGCGACGGTCGCCGTGGGCTTGGTGCTCTCGTTGGCTGTGCCGTGAAGACTGGGTACGACGACATCATCGCGATACTGCGCGCATTTCTCTCTTCAGCTAGCTGATGGCGTAGCTTGTTCACGTCCTGCTCCACCGCTTCCTTGGCCTGTTTCATGAGCTTGACGTTGCTTTGGAGCTCTTTGATGGTCCCTTGTAGCTTCTGCTGCTCCTCGGTCATGTGCGTGACCGTTGCCTTTTGCTGCTGCGTCAGCTTTTCCAAATCGAATAGCTTGTCGATCCTTTCCTTGCGCTGGAACGCGTCGTTGATAAACGGGCTTTCACAAAGCGACGTCATACGCTCCTCCAACTTGCGGTTCTGGTCTCGCAGCGTCACGATCTCACGGTCCAGATCAGCGGCCTTCGAAAGCCGCACTTCGAGATCTTCTTTCTCCAGCGACAGATCCTGGAGCTGGCTTCGCAGCTTGTGTACTTGTCGGTTCATGTGCTCCAGCTGCTCAATCGTCTGCTCTTGGATCTCACGCTCCGCTGCGTTGTTGGCCTCCAGGTTCTCGTACCGCGCGTTCAGGATCGCCACTTGAGCTTGTCGGTCGCGCAGCTCGCGTCGCAAATGCTCCACATCCATACTTGAGATCCTTCCATCTAGCAGCTCGTCACCTGCTGCCTCTTCGTCACTGCCGCTGTTGTTATTGTTGTTGTTGCCTCCGCTGGATCTTCGCATCCGTGACGACGTAGACATCTTCCGTAGCTGCTCGTTCTCGCTCTGCAGCTTCACAAGCTGCTTCTCCGCGATCACGAGCCTGTTCTTTAGCACCATTTCCAGATCCCCCGACAAGTGGTCACGATGCAACCGCCGTGCGTGGTCCACTTGCCGTTCCAGCGACCCTCCGTCCTCCACGACAGCTCGTTTCGACGCGACGTTGTGGACTTTGGCGCCGGACGGCGTCCCTGCCGACTTCTTGCGCGTCATCATCCCATGGGAACTCGCGCCCATACTGGCGTTGGTGGCACTAGCGGACGGAGCTTTGGGATTCGAATGGTACTTGAGCTGGTGCTGCCGCATCTTCTCCTCTTGCAAGCGGTTCTTCTCCATCAGCGCTTGGATCTTCTTACGAAGCTGCACGTTCTCGCTCTTGAGCGACTGGACAAACTTCTCTGTGTCCAGGTCGCGCTTCACAGGGATGAGCCCTGCACTAGCAGCGGCTCCGCTGGCTGTCGCTCGGTTAGCGCCGCCGCTTGCGGCACCGTCCTGTTCATCCTGGTTGTCCTCTCCGTCCGCGAGCTTCTTCTTCTTCATGCTCTCTTCGATCATCGCCAACTTGGTGAACATCCTATTGTGAAATTACAACCAAGGACGCTCAGAACTCCGCTCTTTCGCGACAAGCACGCAGCCAAGATGCATGACTACAAGTCAGCACACTGTACCTCTTGATCGTGGCCTCCTGCTCATTCTTCTTCCGTTTGAGCGCCGTGTTCTCATCGCGCAGCAGCAGATACTTCTCCTCAAAGTCCCCCGCCATGGTCTCCTCCCGATTCGTTCTACTTGTTGGCGTTGGCGGATCCTCCAACCCGTTTTGTTGGCGTCTGATTTTGATGGTTTTGTTGGCGTTTGTTGGTGTTTTCGTGCCTCTTCAACGTCTTTCATAGTTCAACCCATGAACACGACCGACCAGACCCTGCTCAAAGTTCAAAGAGCAGTTGAAATCTTTCCAACCGACCGACCAGATGGTTTCATCTCTGCCGCGACAGTTACTCAAGTTGTCGCCTGGTTACGCTGTTGCGCAATGAGAGTCGTAACCGGTTGCCACTTGAGGGGGTTATCGTTCAACAGAACCAACCAACCAATAACCTCACGCACCTCGTGTGTCATCGGCCGCAGCCAAATACGAGTCGACGTGGGCAAGACGCACCACGCGAAGCAAGCGAGAGGAAAGGCGGCGACGACAGCGACGCCCCCGTCAAGCAAGAGAGAGAGAAACCCATAGCAACCAGTAGTAGTACCAAGATGAGCGCCGAGACGACCACGCAGCACGAGCAGGCGGCGCCTGTCGCGCAGCCTGTGGAGGACAAGGTGGAGAACGTGAACGAGGAGCTCGTGGAGGAGCAGGAGGCTGAGCAGGAGCAGGAGCAGGGACAGGAGCAGGAGCCCGTGACGGAGCTGGAGACGCCGGCCGAGATCACGATCAAGCACCCGCTGCAGCACCGCTGGACGCTGTGGTACGACAACCCGAAGAAGCGCAACTCGGCCGAGTCGTGGGAGGAGAACCTGAAGAAGATCTACACGTTTGACACGGTCGAGGACTTCTGGTGGTGCGTTTTTGAACACAAGTTTCAGTCCTACAAAGAGGAGATGGAGATGGATGGGTAGCTGACTGTGGTTGTGTGTTTTTCCTTCAGCTTGTACAACAACATCCTGTCGCCGACCAAGCTCTCAGTGGGCAGCAACTACCACTTGTTCAAGGAGGGCATCCGCCCAATGTGGGAAGACCCGATCAACGCCAAGGGCGGCAAGTGGATCTTCACCAACGCCCGCTCTCGAAAGGCTAGATTAGATGAGTGCTGGCTCCACGTGGTACGTGTTTGTCATCTGTTTGTGCGATTGAGCCGTGCGCTTCACGAGCTGACGTACATGGTTGTTGGATGATGTAGATGCTGTCGCTGATCGGCGAGTCGCTCCACGACGAGGACGACATTTGCGGCGCCGTCGTGAGTGTGCGTAAGGCGCAGGACCGCATCGCGATCTGGACGGGCAACGCCGAGCTGGAAGACCTCCAGCGCGCCGTCGGCCGTAGCTTCCGTAGCTGCCTGAGCGACTTTGGCAAGAACGAAGTGCTCAAGTTCCAGTCGCACGCAGACGCGGCCGCCAGCGGCTCCAGCTTCCAGAACGAAGTGTACGTTCTCATTCTATCTGTCTATCTCTGTGAACCAGGAGAAGCACAGTGCTGACGATGTTTTGTGATCTGTGATGGTTTGCAGCATGTACGAGGCTTAAGAGAATCGCACCAACTTCGTTTTCGCTCGAGATTGTTATTCTTTATCTTCGATTAGTAGAGCTACATGTTTCCATCAACGCCTGCTTCATCATCTCTACCCCTTTGACAAAATAGAAAGAGGAACGCTTTTGTATGGAAGGAGACATTGCATTTAGGGGCAAGAGCTGCTTATTCCGACACCGCAAACAACCGCACGGTCTCGTCGTCGCCGCCAGTGAGCAGACCGATCGGTGTGATGCTACCAGGTTCCGAGATGAAGTCCATGTCCAGGATCATGTCCGTGTGGCCGGCAAAAGTCTTGAGCTGCTGGCCGCTTCGCGCGTCCCAAACGTACACGAGGCCCTCGACCGTGCACGTGTACACAATCGGCTGCGTTGGGTGCCACATGAGCTTGGTGACACCGGCAGGGTGCTGGCAGACGTGTCGGCACTGGTACGAGGACAAATCCCAGATACGCAGAGCGCCTCCGAGGCAGCCCGTCGCCGCCCAGTTCATGGTGTTGCAGAATCCGCCGCTGATGATAGACACATAATAGACATCAGTACGTTGTCGTCTCAGGAATTCAAGGTGGGATGCTGCTACGCACCATTCAACGGAGTTCTCGGTAGCCTGGATCTCGGAGTTGATCGTGCCAGCGCGCGTGTCGCTTCCGTCGTGGGAGAAAGTGGCGAGCACACGCTTGCCCTGCACCTGAAGCAGGCGAGCAGAGCCGTCCTGCGAGCCGCAAAGCGCCAGAGGTTGCTATTCATTGGAAACAAACAACATCAGTCTCATAATTCACAACATGGAAGCAATAGTGATAGAAACTCACGCTTGAATGGCAGGTCACGAAAGTCACCGGGCCTTCAAAGAACTCGTGGCCACGGAACACGTGCGTGCACTCGCCCGTCTTCGGGTTCCATAGGCGCACGGTCTGGTCGGTACTACCCGTCACGATCATCTTGCCCGAGCCCGTGAACGAGCCACACGTGACGCCGTCCTCGTGGCCGGCAAACACCTGCATGCACTCGCCTGTGGACGCGAGCCACATCCAAATAGTAGCGTCGCCAGAACCGGCGAGCACAACGTTGCCCTTGAAGTGCCACGACAGCCACTCCACTTCCTGCGAAGGTCCCTCGAGGCTCTGTACGAGATTGCCCGTCGCGACTTCCCACACCTTGACGACACCGTCGAAGCCGCCCGTCGCCGCGTACTTTCCGTCGAAGCTGAAGTCCACCGAAGCGACAGTGTCTGTGTGGCCTTCGAGTCTGTGCAGCACGGAGCCGTCTTCACGGTTCCAGATCACACCGACGTCGTCGCCGCCGCCCGTGATCACAATGCGCGGGTCTTGCGGATGCACCTTGAGCGCGTACACTGGACCAGTGTGGATCTTGAACGTCTACTCACACAGAAGAACGCCATAATCGCATTAGCCATCGGATCACTCCATTCTACAGGCCACAGAAAGCGCGACACCACTAGGCGCGTACCATGAGAGAGTCATCGCGATCCTCCTCTTCGCCTTGCTCGATGTTCTCGCTGTCGTCCTCCATGGTCTCATCGTCGTCCTCTGTCAGGCACAATTGGGTACAATAAGTCAGTGAGTTCCAAACCTTTGTCAGGCTGCCTCCAGAGCTGTAGAAATCGCTAGCTTACCAGGAGGCGCGTCGCCGATAGCGTACTCCTCGAGTGTCTCATCGGCCGTGATGATCTCGACGTCCTCGTCCAGCACAGGCTCCTCAATTTCCGCAAAGTTCATGTTCGTCGCTCTAGATTCCGCGGTTCTTGGTGGCTGGTGGTGACTGGCTTGTCAATGTTGCTCCAACAAAGTCTCGCTTTTTCCTACTGTCTCCGCAATATCTATACGACCATTCAAATTTCCAGCCAATCACATCGTCCCTCGTCATTATGACTCACTCTGATTGGCCATATGGTCGGCTACTTTGACCAGATGGCTCCGTGATTAGCTTAGCTCCCTGAGCTCAGCAGCTCACTTCCGTTGCTAATTCCCCATCGTCTGCCCTTGCGTGGCGGCAGTACGTGAGGAATACTCTCAATTACGAGCCAACTCGCATGGCCTCCGTGCGCCTGGAGCAAGCAGCGGAGAAGCGGTACACGCGCATCGCACCGCACGAGCTGCTCACCATGCGCTTCAACATCGACGCGTCGTCCGCCATCGTCGTGTGCCTCTGCATGGCCGCCGCCTATGTCGGCGTGCTCTACACGCTGCCGCGCAACATCCGCCGCCTGCCTCGCGATCACCCAACCCACGTACGTCTGCGTTCATTATCAAACCAATTCTGATACATCCTGATAGACTAACGACGCGTGTGCGTATGCGTAGATCTTGGCGCGCTTCCTGCTGATCTGCATCTTCTGTGCTCTGTGCCCGTTCGTGCTCGCCATGTTTTACGAGTTTGTAAGTCTTCATTTTTCGCCGTGGAAGTATGAGATAGCATGAAGACTGATCGGTGACTGACTGCGTGACAGGACGAGAACTCGATCTCGTTTGCCGAATGGCTGGGTATTCGCGCTGAGGGCCTGCTCGCTGCGATTGTGATCCCGCTGTCGCTCACGGCGGTGCTCTTTGCTGGCTCGCTGTTGGCGAACGGCCTCCGATTGATCAGCATCTCGCGACAGTTCCAACACGATGGACTGTGGTTCGCCATCAAGAACTCGTCGCTCGTGTATGCGGTCTCGCATGAGAAGCTGCCTTCGCTCCGCAACTACATCCTCGTACGTTGCTCATGCGAATGCGAATGCGAATACTTGAGCCTGCTGGAGTGGTCTGAACTTATTTTTTCTGTGCTTGTAGGGTCCGTTGACGGAAGAGTTCGTGTTCCGAAGCTGCATGGTTCCGCTTCTCGTGTGTGCGCAGTTCAACGCCAAGCAGATCATTCTTGGAAGCCCTTTGACGTTTGGAGTTGGTGCGTAATGACGCACTGGATCACTCTCCATCAAACGATTGAAAGAACTGACCTCGTGATTGATTTATTTTATTGTAGCCCACTTGCATCACTTCATCGAGCACCTCAAGAGCGGGCGGTCCGTTGGAGAATCGCTTCTCATCGTTGGTACGTCTGTCCATCACTCCGCTCGGCATCTGTACTGTGATACTGATTGTGTGTTGTTGCTCGTGCAGGTTTCCAGTTGATGTACACATCGTTGTTTGGCGCCTACGCAACCTTCGTCTATCTGCGAACAGGTACAATCTCTCCGATATGCAACCCCTGACTGAACATCTCACTAACTCGGCTGGCTGTGTCGTTAGGCCATTTCGTGTCGATCTTCCTCGTCCACGTCTTCTGCAACATCATGGGCTTCCCGGATTTCTCCTTCTTCCGACCGGAGAACACGCTGCACTCCTTCAGAATACGTACGTTTTCTCCTACTGCAATGCATTTGGAACCACCCCACTAACACCATGATGTGTAGTGATTCTGGCGAGCTACTTGTTCGGCATCTACCTGTTCACCAGACTGCTGATGCCGCTCACGGACCCCGTGATCTACGAGTCGGACATGTGGAATCTGACGATCACATCGATAGACCAGGAGCTGGTCTTCTAGAAAAAGCCAAGAACCCACGTCAAGATAGCAAGCGTGCTGCATTAGATGAAGAAAATAGCGTCACAGGGCCGTGCATGTTGTTGCTGTCACTGCACGAACACACACAGACCACTCAGAAATCACATAGAGGTATAAATACCGTCGTCATTCAGCTCAGCTCATCTTCCGCGCCAATTTTCACCAATTTCTCCACTTGACAATAATTGAGTGGCAATTATGTCTGTGTACTGTATCACTCCTCTCAAGTACGGGTTACCCTCTTCTCCATTTTGATGGGTACACTGTACCCTTGGTTTGCTGGTCAATTTTTGGTTGGCAGGTGGAAGAGCTCTTGGTCCAGCGGCGCTTTCCACCGAACGTCACACAACGCCGCCGGAACAAGTCACGAAAGCCACGGCCGCCGCAACAGCAAGCGTCGGCGTTCTTCTTCACCACAGTCACCGCCACTACACTACACACACGTAGCGCCACTAAGCCACCATGGTCGCGGGCAGCAACGGACAGTCGTCCATCGCACACAACAAGAAGAAGTTCAAGTTCCACAAGAAGAAGCGCGCCGAGCACCGCAACAACAAGAAGGTCCACTCGATCGACACGGGCTCGGTCAAGGTGCTGCGCAAGCAGCGCCCGTCCAAGAAGAAGGTGGCCAAGGACCTCAAGCGGAGACGGATTTTCGTCGAGGCCGAGAAGGCCAAGCTGCTCAAGAGCGGCGTGATCACGCAGGCGGATATCGAGAAGATGGAGGCCGAGGGCGTCGATGCCGCCGCCGCCGACTCGGACGATGATGACGCCGAGGGCATGGACGAGGACAACTAGAGGAGGAAGCCCGGTTTAGTACTACTTAGTGCGTGTTGTATATAGAAACAATTGCGATTATCCCATCCATTCCGTGCAGTTTCTCGTGTTGGCGTTGTTGTCCGCGATTTCTATTCACGTTATCCACCCTCAACCTCGACTGGACTAGGTAGGTACTGACTGTATCGACTCGGCTTTGGCTTCAAGCACGACGTCTTCTTTGTTTCTTTCTGTCTCTGTATCCCAACGGGTGCATTTGCTAACTAACTCGGTCGGCCACTCGCTCCGCTCGTCTTCTTCGGAGGCTTCTGTGGGCCTTTGCCTCCCAGCTTGGCCTTGGCCGCGGCCTTGGACTTGGTCGGATTCCGGGGGCTTTTTCGGTCCGTGTCGGCGCTGTCGGCGCTGTCTTCACCGCCGTCCGAGCCAGTGTAGTCGTCGTCGGCCTTCGCTCCTCGCTCCTGCGTCGATGCACGTCCCTGGAATAGACAGACACAGAGGCCACGTCAGCCTCAGGGTGCGACCAAGATCATTCAGGCTCTTGAGAACATACCTTGGCTTCTTGCAACTGGTTCTGAAGCGCGAGTACTTCGGCTCGCAGCTTGGACTGCTCGCTGGTGAGCTGATCCACGAGCTTGTCCTTGTTCCGCAACCGCGCACGAAGATTCTACAGCCACAGCAATACGACGTATCAGTCTTCATGCCAACACCTCAGATCTCCAGGGCAGGACAGATCACTCACCTTGTTCGCGAGCCGCAACTCGGCCGCGAGTCGTCCTTCACCGACGGAAAAGCCGGCTCCCTCTCCCAATCCCAGCAGCTTTTGCTTGTTCACGAGCCACGCCTTTTGAAGAGCGGTGTGCGACTCGAGCGCTCGACGGAGAACTGCAGACTGCTGGTCAAACATTTGCTGCATCTCGCTCACAGAAGGCGACAAAAAGAAGTCCTGGCCGTTGATCTCGTCCAGCTCTTCCTCTGGCCACGCACCGAATCGCTTGGAGCTGCCACCGGCATTCCCAGAGAGTTCCGCCAACGCCATGATGACGTCCGTACCCTCCGAGAGAGACAGGCCGGGAAAGCGAGGTGTACGCGGCTCTCGCTCGTGGTCCAGTTCCTCACCAGAGTCCCAGTCACTGCATTCATCGGGCCGCCGATGGACTCGCGCGCCGTTGCTGGTCACAAAGCCTCCTCGGTCTTGAGCCTCGTGCTGGTACTCACCATCGTCGTATCCGCCAGAGTCGTCGAGCTCGTCACAACTGGCATAGACACCAGCTGAAGTGATAAACGCTGTCCACTCTGCCAATGATCGTGGCTCCACGCGTGGATAGAATCGGTCTTCGAATGGACCGCACTCCTCTCTCCACTTGAGAGGCCACCGACGTTTGTCGCCGTTTGCTGCGCTCACAAACGCCTCCTCCAGTGCCTTCTTCGATTTGCTCAGCGCCTTGAGCCCAGAGATCTTGGAATCGAGGGAGTCGAGTTTCGCTCGATGGATCTTCATCTGCTCGTTGCAAATCGTCCTCAGCGTCGTTGCGGCTTCCACCAGTGGCACGGATCGGTTGTTGATGATGTCGAGCGCCTCTCTGACCACAAGATCGATGTCGCGGCCGAAAGACGCCGAGTCGTCATACTCCAATCGGCGGATCTTCGCGAGAACTCGAAACAGAAACAGTCTGCTTCCTTCTTTGCGACCCTTCGGAAGCTCCACGCCAGGTAACAGTGGACCGCAGAACGCCATGCCCTGGTTGTTGTTGGCGATCATGGACCATATCCGCTCAATCTTCTTCGCCAGCGCGACCTTCACGGGCGCAGCAGACGAGCAGTGCATACACGTAAAACTACGGTTCGATCTCGACAACACGTAGCTCTTCGGGATCTGTTCATACAAAACTGGTTAGTGAATTATCTTCCTGAAACAATCTCATCACAAAAACTTACCGGTGGCAACGCGTGGTCGGCAATAGCAAGGGGGCAGTTGGCGCATTTCCACAACTGATCCTTCACAAACCATTTCCGTGGCGACTTGGCGTACCCGTCCGATTCTTCAATGTACTCGCTGGCGCCGGAGATCGCGCAGACGTGACGTGGACAAAACCACGTCGCATCTTCGTCTTTCGGGAACGGGAACGAACCGAGACAGAACTGGTGGTAGACTTTCGTACAGCCATAAAATTCGCACACCACGAGCTCGCCGCCGTAGCCGCAGATGAGGCAGCGCTCTTCCGACTGGCGGTTCTGCTGCTCGTAGTCGTCGTCCGCGGCATTCATCAGCATCGACAACTCCATCGACTTCTTCGTGTTTTGCACCGGCGTGCTGGGACGAGAGTTCGATGGGGACGACACTTCGGCCTTCATACGCTGCGCTTTCTGCTTTTTCACATTCGCGGGCGAGACATCGGCCTCGCTCTTGACCTTCTCACGCTGAGCTGCAGGCAGCTTACGCTTGAGCGATCCTTCTTTGACCTTGAGCTTGTCCTTCTTCAGCTTCTTCGCGCTATCCGTAGCGTTCTCTTCCGCGACGTAGCTGTCTTCTTCCTGGCTCCCCTCACACACGTGCTGCTTCGAAGGGTCCTTGGCACAGTCTGGGCAGTACCAGTCGCCTGGCGGGACGTACTCGAGAGGCGGAGAGAGGCAGTTCATGTGGAATTCGCGCTTGCAGTCCTTGCCGTCGCACAGAATGAGCATCGAGAAGTGGTCGTCCACCCGGTTGCAGATCTCACACGGCATGTCCACGGGCTCTGCTACCCGCTCCATTCTACAGTCCATCATACAAAAGCCAATCGTCAGTACTGGGTCCTAATATGACAGAAATCGACCACATAACGCCTCCACCACGCACATCCGATCGTAGAAACGGCGGTGGTGGCCGTCCGTGTCGTCCAGGATCACGCGGGCTTCCTGCAGCGCATCGATGGCGCGCTGGATCATGTGCGGGCTGTACTTCTTCGACGCTTTCAAGGCCGAGTAGTCGTCCGAAAATGGCATGATCGCGTTCCGGTAGACCCATCCACTACACACAGCCACAGCGCGCGACCCGTCAGCCTCCATACATCACAACTGAGACCATACCAACGGAAATCTAACGTACTAGTTGCGCGTGCCGAAGAAATACACACAGATCTGGCCCTTCTTCTGGCGGTGCCGCGACATTTTGGCAAATTCCCCGGCCTCGCTGATCTACGCCACACGTCAACCACACAACCACCAGTCAGTAAATGGGACTCCCAGTCTCCACCAACAGCTCACGTCCACTCACTCTTGCAGGCCACGGCGGGTGGCTTCCAGACCGTGCGAGTACCAGTCCTCCGTGCTGGTTTAGGAGCTCGTGCAGCGTCTCATCGCCGGCAAAGGCCTCTACAGTGTCCATCACATCCACTGGATCAGTTCCTCGTCCATTTCCAGTCCCACAGACCACTTCTAGCGTCCGTAGACGCACCATAATACTCCTGCTTGTAGCGGGCGATCTGCTCTGGGTCCATCTCGTCTTGTTGCTGACTAATTGCGCCTCACACAGCGTTTTAACGGGATCCGCGACAAAAATGACAACAGCGAAGCGACGCGTGGCTTGTTCAGGCTCGGACTTGCGTGGTCACGAGGGTCGATGGCTAGCTATGAGGCTGTCGAGCTCTCCACAGGTTGTAGTTATCCACAGGCGCGAGGCGGAGACGCGGAAGGCTCACGTACGAGGCGCTGGAGTCGCGTCGGCGCCACGCTCCTTCTCTTTCCGGCGGCCGATACAAAGGACTGACGTTTTGGCGCGAGAGGTGCGTTTTCCATCGGTGCCCTTGTGTGGGCACTGGACTGGGGAAATGGGCCGGGTCTGAGATTTAGACTAAAATGGGTTTGCAATGCCACGGCCCAGACAGAGACTTACATTCATTTAAATCAGTGTATTGACATGAAAACAAGATTTGGATAAACTAATTTGACGGAAATTTAGAGTTTCGGCTTATCGCAAAAAATAAAGTTTGCCTACACTAGAATATCCTAATTGTTGCTGAGCAATCAAGCCGACAGGGCCAAATTGTCTCCTTCGGGCTATGGTTGTCGAGGTATCGCACAATTGCCCGCCGCTCCGCAAAAGAGGTCTTCGTCTTCTGGTGCTTGTGCGGCTTGTGTGCTTTCCCCCTTGATGCCGCCATTTGCTCGCACCAACAAAATGACATTTACGGAAGCAGCAAATAACTCGTGCTCGCCCAATTCTTTCCCAGGCTTGCTAAGATTGGCTCTCGCAGCAAAAAGCGGAGATTGTAGCGGTGGAAGTATGATCGAGCTGGCCACGAGCAGGATTAAAGTCTACGAAAGGATGACATTATAGTGTCGGCCATGATGCTACGAGTGAAGTGTGCGGCTGTGGCTCGATGTCAAGGTGGCGAGGGCTTTCAGGCCGTGTGGACATGGTGTCGCAGATCTGTCTCGCCCCACAAGACAGCTATCACTGCACGAACGCGGTGAAGTGAGGTGAATGAAGCCAGGTGGATGGAGCTGATGCTGACACTATCAGGGAGAACTTTTGTGCGCAAGAACAATGCGCAGTCGTTGTCAACGGGGTCACCAAAGTTTACAAGTCGACCAAACGATCGTCTTTTTTTGTAGCCGCGAGTGCGACTAGTGGCGCCAAAGTCACGCCTGCTTCTGTTCGTGCTGGCGCTGTTGGTGTTGGTGCGAGTGGCGCCAAGGCCAGAAGCTCCAGAGACGCGAGAGCTTCCACCGCGACTGCTGCTTCTCCATCGTCGGTCATCGCTTCTCATGCTGCTAGTGTCGATCACACTGACCAAAGAGAACAGGATGAGGCAGCTCCTGCTGTCGTTACCATCGGAGTACCACTCGCCATCACACCACCACCATCCACCACCACCCCTATCACACAACTTGCACAAGGCTCGTTGATGTCTGTGAGTACAGAGAGTGCTAAATCTACTGTGTCATCAACTCCCGCCACGTCCAAGCTGATAATGGAGACATCACCATCAGCATCATCCACAGCCACTCAGAGCACGAATGCTTCTTCAAATTGTGTGGTCATCCCAGTCGTGGCAGTGACTGATGCCGGTACTGGTTCGAATGAGATCCCAAGGTGACGATGGTGGGACGGCTGGTGTGCGTTCGTGAATGTCGAAGCAGCCCTTGGAGTGACGAATCCCATCACCGCTGAGCGCGTCAAGGCATTCACAGCTGCCGGTACAAAGCGCCAGGAAGTAGAAGGCTTCACGGGCGTTCGATGAAAAGCACTGGTATTCATTCTGGGTCTGTTGTGACTGTGGATCCAGTCGAGTTGAAAACCCACGACACAAAAATGGTCAGCATGGTATCAAGGCTTTGAGAACATGAAGGTAGAGCCTGGAATTTATCTGCTTGGCGCCGACAAGAAGGTTTCCTATGCATTAGCCCATAGAGTGGTTCTTGAAGTCACGAATGACATGGTGAACGTCTACGATGAGTATGAGATCATGGACCTCCAAGACATCGAGTGAGTGCACGCGATCTCATTTGTTTATTGAATCAAGGTGCTGGGTAGGTAAAAATCCTTCTGCTGTTCCAGAGATTATCTCTTCCTTTTGAAATAGTGTCGCGTTGTTGCAGCGGCCGGCTGCCCAGACGATCACTGTATGGGTTGTCGCAGTCCCAGAGTGACCACGACTGCGCATTTCTCCACCTGCAGAAAAGTCACGCGGTGGCACGTCACTGACGTCTCCGATCATCAACTCCATAAGCTGACTGTGCAGAAACAGTCGAAACTTGGCGTGTCTAAGTGCGTTCAGCCCTTTGGACTTGCAATACTCGCGGTCAGGATGTACGCATTCACCAGCACCATGTCGAAGAGGCCGAGAAAAGCATCTTGTAATATTTTGCAAATCGTACGGCTCACAGGACGGAGTATCGCTGAGCCGAAGTCGGTCGTGTGCATCAACGCCGTTCATTGTGTTGTACGCTCCCACCAACTTGGACCAAGGCGCGCCCATTGATGACCCGTTCTTCATCTTCCTCCGGATGCTAGTCTTGTTCGTGCTCACCCCCAATGCTTTGAACTAGACCGGTTTGTTGTCCAACCAACACGCAGGAAAATATGTCTGGAAACTTCACACGCCGCACGGTCTTGAACGGGTAGCCGTTTGGAAACCGGAGACTTGATGGCGTGACGGTGCCGACACTGCAGAAGTCCGAGTAACTTCGCCACCAGAGACACCGAGGCGTACTCGTGCGTGTATGGTGTGTGTAGGTTGCGTGTTTGTGCGTGCAAAAGGGTGTGTTGTTGTCACTGACTTGTGTTAATGTGGAGTTGGTTGGGGTGGTGTAAAAGGGAAGGCTTCTCTCCCAGCCGGGTTCGAACCGGCGACCTTGCGGTTAACCCTTTCGCGAACGGTTGCTTACATTAGGAA
>JAADWY010000586.1:0-20743 GCA_023336355.1 Pythium dissotocum
AAGATGGCTGAGGATGCCGGGCACACCGTCGTGTTCACACCGCCTCATTTCTCCGATCTCCAGCCTATTGAGCTTGTGTGGGCTCATATGAAGGGTGAGGTTGGCAGGCAATATACGGCAGACACAACATTCGCGCTTGTCCGAGAACGCCTTGTCCGCGCTTTCGGACGTGTGAGCTCACAGACTGTCCACAGATGCATCCAAACAGCGAATCAAAGTCTCTACAAGTGAGGTAAGCGATGACAGCGATAGTAGTGTCGACGAACTCGACTCCGCCTGTGAGACAACCACAGAGTGGTGATTTATAATTAATACATGATTTATTGGACCATATTTGTTTACAGCAGTAATCCGGGTTCCAATATTCGGAGTCTTCACTCGTTATTAGGACTCCTCGATTCTTTTCGTTTTCGAGCGTTCCAGTGTTCAGACGGAGCTGGGAGAGTCTGACTTCTTCAATCCAAAAAAAGGCGGATTTTTGTGTGCCAAAAATGGAGGGGGTGGATTTGGGGTCGATGTTCCTGTCGCGGTCTGTTAAGAGCATAACCATCCAGAGCTGGTCTTGCTCCTGAAACTGGTTTATCTCGATACAACTGGACGGTCTCCGGATGGTAACCACGATTCCAGGTGCTGACAAGTCGCTTCCTCCTCTGAGACTGACAGCGCCCACAACATCAGCAACAACCACAGCTCAGGTTCACAGTCAGTCGTCAATTTGTCTTGCAAGATGGAAGACGAAGCCGAGCTGCTGCGTGCCGACGAGCACAAGGCGTCCACGCTGCCAGAGATCAAGATCAAGACCCAGGGTGGTCTCAGCGATGGCGAGAGGAGAGCCACAGTGCCCATGAACAAGCGCTCGACCACGATTCTCGCGTGTCTGGCGTCTGCCTATCTCAGCGTCTTGCTGGGCGTGACGGTCGGCCACTCGTGGCAAGGCGCCTCGCAGGTGCCGGTTGGACACGCCACCACTGGCAGCTCTGTTATTAGTGCGTCTGAGTGTGAGCGTCCGAAGGTCTATCCGAACGAGTCCACGATCCCAGCGGCGCTGCGTATGACCAAGCCGAGACGCAAGACGATCGTGCTTCTTGGCGATTCGGTCACGATGTACGCGAGCGACGTGTCGAGTGGGGGTTTTGGACTGCGCATGTCGAACGAGTACGTGCGGTCTGCTGACGTGCTGAACCGCGGCATCACAATCTACAACACCAAGGGCTTCCTGTCGGCGGCGATCCCCGTGCTGGAGGATGAAATGGCGACGTGGCTGACGCCGTCCGTGGTGGTGATTTGGTTTGGTGTGAACGACGCAACTGTAGTTGGCGGCAAGTACCAGAGCCAGCACGTGCCGGTGGAAAACTACAAGAAGAACTTGATTGAGATGGTGACGCGCGTGCAGAAGGCGAGTCCGACTACCAAGGTCATCTTGATGACGCCCATGACTGTGGATATCGGACGCCTACCGACCAACCGCAACAACGAACAGAGCGGGATCTACGCGGCGGCGTGTCGAGAGGTGTTGGACCATGTCCAGAACGTGACCATGCTGGATATGTACAAGTACATGATGGACACGTACCCAAACGCGACGGACCGAGGAGCGCTGCAGGTCGATGGGCTCCACTTGAACAGCGAGGGCCACAAGGTCGTGGCCCAGTCTTTGATGAAGGAGATTGAGAAACTGTACCCGGGCTTTTCAGGCCATGAATTGCAGGTGCCCGACTGGGATGCGCTCAACGACAAGTACCCAGACAACGTTAAAGAGGGTAAAAAGTAGTCAATCCACAATTCCCAATGAGTTGCAGTAGTATTGGATTATAAGAGAATGGATTGTATGTTTTTTCTTCTTCCTTGTAAACGTCAGAAGCTGACATTCACCCAAAGGCCATACAGTTCACCACGTACTGTAGCGCTTGGCGAATAAAAAACGGCCTTTGTCGCTTCCATAGAGGCTCCCATTTCATTTAGCAACGGTATCATGGACTCAAAGAAAATAATTCGGATCGATTCTCACTGTGAGTCCCGCACGACCACACTGTCTGGAATACCTGGTGTTGGTGGAAGGTCTGGTATGTAAGATTGATAAACCCTTCACGCGACAGCAGTCTCCAGCAACATCCATCAGATGATCGATTGATGTGAACCCAAGACTTTTTCAAATAAGGGTAGGTCCACCTATATCCGCTCACCTAAGCTATTTCGGGCACTCCTCGGTGAAAAATCATCCAATCAGACCAGGTTTAGACTCATTTGGCAGCTTACTTCCCGTGCTATTAAGAGTGTCGAAAGCTCACCAAACGGGTATGTTCATCAGGAGATATGAGCGCAAAAAGCACCGTCGAAATCTCACCCTTTTTTTGGCCGGGTACCTATTTCCACTCAGGTATTTACTTTTTACTAGGACCGGTCTTTGCAAAACGATGAGATCGCCCGTCCGACACAATCTTCATGACCAGTGTCCGTAGTTTGAGGCGCGTCGCTAGAAAGCTCAACGAGTCCAGCTCAATTAGGCCAGCCACAAGACCTTCCTCTTCAGTTGGCGACAGCGTTCGATTGGACCACTCTTGGAGCCAACCGACTGCCCATTTGCGTACGCTCGGAAAGTCGACCGCGGGATATTGTAGCGGTCGGCAACTTCACGTTGTGAACGTGGCGGTTGCTCTTGTTTCCCAGCTTGCCACGCTGCGAGCGCCGTCGCCATTGTCGCTGCATTCCACCGGAGCACAATGCTCACGTTGGCCTTCGTCGGCCTTCGACTGCAGTTTCTTTGAACTCCTCAGGACTGCAGTTGAGGTGTTTCATCTGGATTTTTACACTTGAATAAAGAATGCATTTTTTTGCCAAAGATGGGTTCAAGTGAGCGGAAATAGGTGAGTGGAAATAGGTCGCGATACCCTAACGTATTATGCTGATGGGCCATGCACCTGGAATGGTCAGAAATTTTCGACACGAAACGTCACCATCACCTCACAACCTCCACAAAATGATCTTCTCACCTCTATAAACAAATTCACTGGCCGGTCCTTTCTTGGGACCTTTTCACGTCTGGAGTTCAGAGGTTCAGTCAGGTCAGTCTGCAATATTCCCCTGACGGCTGAGAGATACACCTGTAGATGGAAGACCAAGCGGAGCTCCTGCGCGCCGACGAGATCAAGGCGCCCGCGAACAAGATGACGACACCAAGAGAAGACGTGACGGTCAAGGTTCCCATGGTCAAGCGCCCGACGCTTCTCGTGGCGTGTGTGGTGTGCGCGCTGCTCAGTTTCGTGGCCGGTGTGGCCATTGGCCACGCGTGGGGCGGCGGCAGCGACGATGACGCGTCCGCGTCGACTGCCAGTGCAGTGCAGTGTCCGCCAGTGTACTCTAACGAGACCACGACGCCGCCAGCGCTGCGTATGACCAAGCCGAGACGCGAGACCATTGTGTTTCTCGGCGACTCGGTCACGATGGCGGGTAGTAATGTGGAGAACAAGGGCTTTGCGCTGCGACTTTCGGGAGAGTACACGCGGTCGGGCGATGTATACAACCGCGGTATCACGGTGTATAACACCAAGGGCTTCCTGTCGGCGGCGATCCCCGTGCTGGAGGACGAGATGGCGACGTGGCTGACGCCGTCCGTGGTGGTGATTTGGTTTGGAGTGAATGACGCGACGGTGGTGGGCGGCAAGTACGAGAGTCAGCACGTGCCAGTGGACAACTACAAGAAGAACTTGATTGAGATGGTGACGCGCGTGCAGAAGGCGGCTCCGACTGTCAAGATCCTGCTCGTGACGCCTATGACGGTGGATAACTCACGCGCAGAAGGCCGTACCAACGAGGCGACGGGCGTCTACGCGGCGGCGTGTAGAGAGGTCATCGACAAAGTCAAGAACGTGACTCTGTTTGACATGTACGAGTACGTAATGGACAAGTTTCCGAACGCGACGGACCGCGGAAATCTGCAAGAGGACGGGCTCCATTTGAATGTCGACGGCCACAAAGTCGCGTTTGAGCTGTTCAAGAAGGAGATCGAGACGTTGCTGCCAGGCTTTTCGGGTAAGAAGCAGCAGGTCCCTGAGTGGGACACGCTCAACGACAAGTACCCAGACAATGTGAAGTAGGACGTAGGTGAACTGCCCCCCACGGTACCCAAGACGAGTACAGCAATATAGACATTTGTCGGCTAAATCGAGCAAGTCTCGGAGTCCGGGTGAGCAGTTACTCTAAACTCGATTTCAAGTACAGTCTCAATACCAAGACATTTCACGTTGATGGTCGTATTGGGCCCTTCTCATATGGATCAGACACCGCAACAACAACAAATATCTCACTGCAATACCATGTCGGTAGCCACGCAACCAAATTCCGTGCTTCTATTCTCTCCGCTTGCACAGGTGCAAGCTCGGTTTCATGCTGTTCGAGGTTCTCGCGTGGATACTGTATGTCTGAGTGCCTTTTTTATACTTCGAAGTAGATCGGTGGTATCTAGGGGCCTGAGACCCGACTCAGCAAGGCCCTCGGGATTGAGCTCAGTCCTTGATTTCCCACGACGCGAGATGGAGGACCACGCGCAGTTGCCACGCTCCGACGAGCCCAGAGGCCCAACGATCAGAGTCGAGGCCTTCAGCGATGGCGCGAGGACCAAGGTGCCCGTGAACAAGCGTTCGACCACAATCATGGCCTGCATGGTGTGCGCCTTTCTCAGCTTCTTGCTGGGCATAAGCGTTGGACACGCGTGGCGTGGCAACTCACCTGTGACTATCGGACGGGCGATCACTACCGGTGCATCGATGGATGCAAGTGCGAATGTGAGTGTCAATCAAACAACGATGGCTCCTGTTCCTACTGAAGCCAACACGACGCCACCAGTGTCCGAGTTCTAGTGTCCGACCCCACCACCGTGTGAACTGAACTGTCCGACGCCGCCACCGTAAGTGCACGACGGTGCCTGCTGTGATGACGACGTCGATGGCACCATGGACGATGACCAAGCCAAGACGCAAGACGATCATCTTTCCTCGGCGACTCGGTCACGATGGCGGCGAGTGATGCTGGCAAACCTGGCTTCGCGTTGCGCCTCTCAGGGGAGTACGTGCGGTCAGCCGACGTACTCAACCGCGGTATCACAGTCTACAATACGAAGGCGTTCCTGTCAGCTGCGTTTCCCGTGCTGGAGGACGAGATGGCGACGTGGCTGACGCCGTCCGTGGTGGTCGTGTGGTTTGGAATCAACGATGCTACGGTGATCGGCGGCCAGTACCAGAGCCAGCACGTACCAGTGGACGACTACAAGAAGAATCTCATCAAGAATGCGGCTCCGAGTGTTAAGGTCCTCTTGGTGACTCCATTGACCGTCGACAATCCACGTGCGAGTGGTCGTACCAACGAGGCGACGGGCGTCTACGCGACTGAAACGTGGCGCTGCTGGATGTGTACCAGTACATGATGAACAGGTTCCCGAATGCGACGGACCGAGGCCAACTGCAGGAGGACGGACTCCACTTGAACGCCGAAGGCCACCGAGTCATGTACGAGAAGTTCAAGGCGGAGATCCAGAAGCTCCTTCCAGGCTTCTCTGCCCAACAATCGCAGGTGTCCGACTGGGACTCGCTCAACGACAAATACCCGGACAACATCAAAACGTGAAAAGTTGAAAACGTTCCAAGCCCATTTGAATCTAAAATTGATCAAAACAAGTATTTTTCATTTATGACAAGTTTTTGTCTTGATTTGGATCACTAAAAATGAATTATGTGGCTAAAACGAATTTATTGATCATGATAAAAACGTACCCCACGTGAGAATTTCTTTTTGACGAATCAAAATGCCGCGCCGCTTTGTGCATCTCCCTGTCGCCATCACACGGTGGCGCGTTGCGCTCCTATAAGTGAGATCATTGCGCTTTGTGAGTCACAATCAGCGCTGAGCTGGAGCCGCAGTGTTGACGGCGTCCCCATCACACAGTGGCCTTGTTGCAAAACGGAACGTGGCGACCGGCCATTCGACGATTTACACTGCACTCTACACAACGAAGACTGAAGCATCCATGGATGAGCAAGCCCAGCACCTGCGCGCGGCCGAGAAGAAGTCCCAGTGGATCCGCAAGAAGCGGCTCTGGGCGGTGCTCGTGGGGATTATCGGCGTCGTCGCGGGCGTCGCCATCGGCGTGAGCTGGAAGAGCATCACGTCGTCCTCCAAGACTTCATCGAACTCTCCAGGCCAGAGCTCCAGTAGCGGAACGCAGGCGCCTTCAGCCTCTGGGTCTTCACCCGCCACTGCTCCTACTCCAACGCCCTTACCAGGACCAACGCGTGTATACAAGCCAGGTTTTGCAAACGCCAACCCGAACCGTCCGATCTACTACTTCGTGGGCGACTCTATCACTCAGTACTCGTCCAACCTCGCGACCTACGGCTTCATCGACCGCTACGCGAATGACTTTGTGCGGTCCGTGGACGTGATGAACCGCGGCGTCGAGAGTCTCAACACCACGGGTTACATCACCAACGCACTGCCGATTCTCGAAGAAGAACTGACCAAGTGGATCTCGCCAGCGATGATCTCTGTGTGGTTCGGCGTGAACGATGCCGCCGTCGTCAACGGCAGCAACGGAAGCCTCCACGTGCCAGTGGACGAGTACCGTAAGAACCTGGTTACAATCATCAAGGACCTGCAGAAATTCGCGCCGGACGCCAAGGTTATACTGGTTACGCCTGCGACTGTGGACGACGCCCAGCGTCAGAACGCCAGCACTTCGACAGGCAAGGCTGTGCTTGACCATACAAACAACCAGACTGCGTTGTACGCTGCTGCCTGCCGTGAGGTCATTGGCCTCGTGTCCAACGTGACGCTGGTGGATCCGTTCAAGTACTTTATGGAGACCTATCCGAACGCGACCGAGCGAGGCGAGTACCAACTGGACGGACTCCACTACAACGCCGATGGCAACTACCTCGTGTACGAGATGTTCAAGAACGTCACGCGCGTGCTGTTTCCGACGCTGACAACGGAGACGCTGCAGATCCCCGACTTCCACGCACTCCACGACTACTACCCAGAGAACCAAGCCAACAACACAGTCAATGGAACCGTGCCACGGCGGATGCTGTAGAGGAGGAAGGAAGAAGGGAGGAAGCACAGACGACTTGCCAGTCTATTGGCAAGTATTCCTACTCAATGAGGTGTACAGCGAGTACTGTACTGTGTACTGTGGATGTCAGGAGCGCATCAGTTGTCTGTGAGTCACAACAAAATGTAGCCATCTTGTACTGTAATGAGCGTGTTTTTGATTATGGTTATCTAGAGGCTCGTTTCTGTGCGTGCATCGTCGCGTTGTACATCAAGGCTTTTTTATGTGGGAAGACAAACATCCAACGCGGTTGGTTCAACCAGTGGAAATCGGAACCTCGAAGTGGAAACAAAACATTATGGAAACCCAAAGTGAACGGTTTTGTTGGTTTTCTTTTCATTTTGTTGGATTTCCTTGTGTTTTTTTCCTCCGTACTGTACGCTATTTGCTTTCCAGAGAGAGAGAGGACTGCCACCTGCTGAACTCCGTGATTGCTGTGTGTACACAGTAAAGGCAACTTTGCAAACACGGCAACACAGCCTTTAGCGGAAGCTTAGAACGTTGGGCTGTACAATCACCGTCAAGACTGAATTCTGCATCCATCTCCTTCCACTCTGACGTCAGTCAGAAGTCGACGCCAGTCCCACCACCGTTTCCATTCAGAGTCTCCAGTACAGTGTGCTCCATTCAGTCTAAATTTCAGACTGAATTGAGCTTTTTTTGCCTTGGAGCCTTAAACTTGGAGGCAACGTTTTGCAAAAAGATCCTACAATAACACTAAAAAAATTGTCGTAAAAATATAATTTGTGCGAAATCACTGCAAAAACCTGCCTACCGGTGTGATGGACACGCCACGCTGTCAGCGATATCCCAACTTTGGGTGCAATTTGCACCCAATAATGGAACCCTGGACCATTTGTCACACCAAGAAAACAGTTGTCGAATTATCCATCGGCCAATCATCATCGCTTCGTTGGTCCACAGTGGGACCAACGATTCCAACAAGTTCGACCAGCTGGCGCCAAATCACTGTTTCCAAACTGGAACCAACAAAGTTTGCTGGTTGAATTGGTAGAAGATGGAACTCCTCATCATGGGGAGCTCGTTTCCAACAAAACCTGGGTCCCCCTGGTGGTGCGGCTTCTTTGCTTCTTTGCTCAGTCAACGTCATCGACTCGACTCGACTGACGTGAGACGCAGAAGTTGATAGAACTGATCGACCGCCGCTGCCTTTCCGGCCATTCTCGCTTTCACCGGCTTCTCGTGCTTCACCAGTGCGAGCCTCTCCCCCCCTCTCTCTCCCTTCACAATGGGTACGCCAATGACCGCCCGCGCCGAGTTCAACAGCGTCCCAGAGCTCACGCCCGACGACAAGAAACCGACGAACCGCAAGCGTATGTGGGCCATCCTCACGACCGTGCTCGTGGGCTTTCTGGGCGTCGGCGTCGGTGTGGGCATCGGCCTGGGCTGGCACGAGATCACGTCGTCGTCGTCGTCGGACTCGAAGAACAACTCGTCGTCGAGCGCCACTGCTCCTGATGGAGTCACGTCCGTCGCCAACCCGAACCGACGCATCTTCTACATCATCGGCGACTCGGTCACGCAGTACGCCAGCGATCCGTCCAACCAGGGCTACGCCGCGCGTCTGCAGAACGAATACGTGCGCTCGGTCGACGTGCTCAACCGCGGACTCACGTCGTACAACACGAAGGCGTTTATCTCGACGGTTCTGCCGATTATGAACGAAGAGCTGTCCAAGTACTACTCGCCTGCTCTCATCACGTTGTGGCTCGGCGTGAACGACGCTACCATTGTTGGTGGTCGCCACCAGGGCCAGCACGTGCCGGTAGACCAGTACCGTGACAACCTGGTGACGATCGTGAAGGACCTACAGAAGGTCGCGCCAAACGCCAAGTTCATCTTGATCACACCGGCGACGGTCGACGACACGCAGCGAATGGCCGATCTGCTTAAGTCAGGATTCAACGAGTCGCAGTTGGACCGTAGTAACAATGCCACGGCCGTGTATGCCGAGGCGTGTCGTGACGTGATGAACTACGTGGAGAACGTCAAGCTGCTCGATATGTACAAGTACATGATGGACACGTACCCGAACGCCACGGAGCGTGGTGCTCTGCAGGCCGACGGCCTCCACTTCAACCCCGAGGGCCACAAGGTTGTGTACGAGCTGCTTAAGAAGGAAGTCGAAAACTTTTTCCCAGGACTCACGTACGAGACGCTCCAGATCCCAGACTTCCATAAACTCAACGATTACTACCCGGGCAACCAGAACAACACGAACTCCACCAAGAACTAGACACTAGCAAGGTTAAATATGACGATGTCCCCTTGCAGTTAGCATTGTTCTCCATGAAGTTCATGACCCAGGGTGTCAACGCAATGAATTTCTTGACTGTACAGTACTGCGTAGTACAATGTACCCACGCAGTAGTACGATGCGCTTCCATTCCGAACGTGGCCATCTCCAGGGACGCAGTCTGAACTCAAGGGAAGCGGCTGGAGATTCCACTGTGGAAGCTTCTAGCTCATCGATGTGTGCACCTGTGCCGGGCCGACGGTGTAGAATCCGTGTTTGTCTTCGTGAGCGATCAAACACATCCGTTCTAAAAACATTGTTGTCCCTACCGTGAAATCATGATTATCTCCTTGTTAGAAACTTCGTGTTTCAGCCGGTCAAAATCAGTGAAAGGACAGGGGTTACGTTGTAACCCCCTTGGATACATTTCCCATTGTCTGGTGGTTCACAGGCGCAAAATGGAGGAGTACTTCCAGCAGAAATGCGTGACGTCGGACTCGATTCCTGAGCCCCTGGCAGCGATTCCCACGTGGACGACCGCCAACCGATGCGAGTGCGTGATGGTGCAGGAGAATGCACGTGCCAGTGGCGCCTCTCGCGCAATTCTAGCGTCAGTACTACGCATGGTACGACGCTCTGCCCTCACGGGTTCACCTACGCATTTGCTCGTAATTCTGACGCTTTAGCTGTAGACAGCGGCTTGTAACAAGACGCAAAGTGTAGTGCTGGTCGCCGTAGAGCCGCCACTCGCACAACAGTCCGTCATGGCCTCTGAAAAGCTCGTTGTGCTGGAGTTTCCAAGCGATTGGCTGTGTTTAGAGGCCGCTTTGTCCGAAAATCCGGCGGAATCCCCACTTTTAAGCAAGATCCAGACGCAACTCGACGCTACGCTAGCCAAGAGCAGTAGCAGTAACCTTTCATCACCATCGGCTCGTCCTAACGTCGTGATTGTGGACTCGTTGAACGTGCTGCTGGAGATCTACCCACTGGCGAAGATCCTCCAGTGGTTACGCAGTGTGCGTCGTGATCCTCGCGTTGGCTCGGTGGTGTTCCGACTGAACGTGGCAGCTCTGTCAGACGCCAGTGCGGCTCAGACGCTGGCGCTGGAAACCACGGCAGTGGTGCAAGTGGAGACCCACGCGTCGCTTCGCGCGTACCCGATCCTGGCCAAGGAACGGCGACGAGAGATCCCCAAGCGCATGCACGGACTCGTGCTGTTACTGCGGAAGAAGAAGGTTTGTGGATGATTGATGTTCTGAGGGTCTGATGAAATCGTGATGCCGATCTTTGATGCTGACTGGTTTCACTGTAGAATGGCCGCACAAGTGAGAGTGTCGAGTACTTCCACGCGGCCAACGGGCAGCTCGTCTACTCCTCTTCCATTGATGATACGACAGCACTGCCTACCACACAAACACTACAGCCTGAGAAGAAACCCGTGGCTGTGAAGCCTGCTTCTACTTCTTCTACCGTGTCCAGTACGACTGCTTTCACGTCCTCGGGGTCCTCGTCGACGGTCTCCGCTACGACAGGCAGCGGCCGCGCTCTTCCGGTCGGCGTGGACGACGTGAGCTTCAATCTCTCCATCAGCGCGGAGGAAGAAGCCGCCAAACGCAACGTGGAGCTTCCGTACATGCACCAGGGCGGCTCTAATGCGAGTGCGAACAACCTGCTTTTCATCGACGACGACGATCCGGACTGGGACGACGACGATCTCGACGACGACCTGGATATCTAGACGCGAAACGTACAATAGTGATGTGCTACGGACAACGACGCTGCGTCACGCGCAGTGTTGTCCACGGTCGGGGAAGTCAACGGCTGGAGAGATGCAGGATATCAATACGAAGAATCAGATACCACATCACGCGTGAAGCTATTTTCGAAGTCGCTCGTTCGGAATCTGGCACCCATGGTATAAGTAGCAAGCCTGCAATCACTGCTACGCCTAACTGCGTTCTCAGTTGTTTGGTTCACAGGCTCTCTCTCACTCACTCTCACTGGCTCACGCCTTCGTGTGCGTAGCTCCTCCTCTTGCTGGTCATGTCGACGAAAAAGCGCGTTAGCTTCAGCGGCATCCCTGCAGACGACGACGACAATGACGTCGACGCCTCTGCTGAGCCCTGCGAAGAACAAGAGGAGGAGCAGGAAGACTGTGGAGCACAAGAGGAGGAAGAAGGCGACAACGCAGCTGGCTACGACAATGACGGGCAGGGCCGATATCTGAACTCCTTCAAAGACCCTGTTCTAGCCAAGCCCTCGTTTCCTGCGCGTGTGGCGTACTGCATTGACGGCTCGCCAGTTTCCTCAGCCGCCTCACCCGTGAGGAAGAAAATCGCGGCTCTGCAGGACCGACGCGCGAATACGATTCTTCTGGAGGCGTTGCAGCTCGTGGACTGCTCGAAAGACGAGCTCGCGGTGATTGAGAAATCGGTCAAAAAGCTGCGTGACGCAATCTACGGCTTTTCGATCCTCGTGGACAAGCAGGTGAATATCATCGGAGCCGAGACCCTCGAGGAGCGCGGCCGTATCCGTGCAGATATCCAGGATCTCGCGGAAAACCTCAAGATGTCGTACGAAGTGTTCACGAGCACGTGCACGCGGATGCGGCACACGCTCGGCACGGGGAAGCAGCACATACAGCTCCACAAGAAGCGGATCGCAGCCAAGTCACCGAGCTCTTCCTCCAGCTCGAGCGACAGCCCAGTAGCCTCGTCACCTAGTAAGAGGCTGGCGACAGGTGCAAGCTCTCCTGTCAGGAAGCTTCCTTTGAATGGACCGGCTCCCTCACCGTCCATCGCGGACGGCGGCATCTCGTTCTCGCCTGCGTGTGGCCGCATACCGTTAATGTCGATCGTGGACTGTCAACCGATAGAGCTAGAGAAGGAAACTGGTGGCACGCCTCTGTTCATGACGCCCGAGTTCTTCAGTTCACTAATGCGGTCTGTTGGGCTGGACGAGAAGGAATTTCTGGACGCGAAAGACCTCGTACGGTTCATCCAGGAAATGCTCACGTTCTCGATCGCCAAGAGCCAGTCGCTGACGTTCATGGGCAAGGCTTTCCATCGGCGGCTGATCCCGACGTACGCAAGAGAGCTCGACCAGCTCATCACCAGCGAGCTGCAGCTCAACACAACAGCGGTACGACTACCACAATCCCCTTGTAACCTCCTCCTTCATCAGCTCTAATCAATTGCTCTATCTCTTTGTATGTACAGACGGCTGTGCTTCCGAACAACACGTTCTCCGACTTTATGTGCCAGGAGCCGTACCACTTTGACGCATTACTCGACCGCCTGTACGTCTCGGACGCCAACCAGTACACCGGCGAGCCGTCGCCTGTGTCTTCACCCATGGCGATTCCACCAGCGAACCCCTTCAGCGACCACTTCACACGCAACGGCGGCGTGCTCCACGATGGACAGATCGTCCAGACGCTGCTGGTGACCAAGCCTGACGCCGAGATGCTGGAGACGGCCGAGCAGACGCTGGCGATGGCCAAGCTTCTCCACGATCTGGCGAACGCAGAGAGCGAAGCGAGACTCGGCAACCGCATCTCCATCCGCGCACAGCCTTCGAGAAGCAACGAGTTCTCCAAGGCGTACTTGGCCACGTCCAAGGAGCTGCTGTCAAGAGAAAGCGGCTTGTAAAGGTGCTCGACCACTGAAATATCTGGATTTAATCTTCCTAAAAAAGTTTCGAAAAACTCAGTTTATGCTATGGTCTCACCTCATTGACATCAACAAACAGCAAGCACGCATCTCAGATGAAAAGAAATCGAGATTTACGTAAATAATAAAAAACAAAAATTCTACTCATAATTACGGGGGGGAGGGGTCTCACTTCCTAATAACGCAGTGGACGGATGCATGCATGCTTGGAAGTGGTGAGTGGGATGGGAATAAAAACAAGAGGCTAATTTACTCCGGCGTCATGGTCGGGTGGGCGCTGCTGTTCCGTCGACGCTCGCGCGCGAGCTTCTTGCGTTCCCTCGTTTCTTCCTCCAGGTCGAGTCGCGGCACACTGTACTCACACAGCGACACGTACGACGAGCCGCGCTCTCGGATCGCACACGGTGCAAACTTGAGGAAAACCTGCATCGCGTAGCTCTCACGCAGGTCTGGATGTTGGTTGGCGGCTCGCAGGATCTCCTGGAACATCTCGCATCGGTTTTGGAGATGCGATCGATCGTGGCGCTTCCAGTAGGAGAGGAAGCCGGCGTTGGGCAGCGGCGGCAGTGTGAACGACAGGAACCACGACGCGCTGAGGTCGTCGGAGGAGGCCGCTGCAGCAGCCGAGGCACCCACGTCCATCTCCATGCTCGAGCGGTGGTTACTGCTGTACCGTGCGATCACCTGGTTATTGTCGACAGTCACAAAGTACCCCGTGGTTACGCGGGACGACGACTCCTTGTCCTGCATGGAGTGGCGAGAGGCCTTGGTGCGCAGATAGTGTTCTCGTCTGGCTTCCAGAATGTCGGACAACTGGCTGTGGAGGTGCTTGAAGTCGGTGTAACTGCGGCGGATCGTGTAGGTCTGCAGTTGGCTCTCGAAGCCACGGACGTCGATGTGGTACATGACTTTCTTCTCGCTGCCGCGGATCGTCCAGCCAGAGACCACGAGGTCGTTAGCGGACGTGGACGCCGTGGACGCGATGGTCGTGCCGCGTGTGCTGGTGGACGAGCGGTGGTCGTCCGTGCGGTCCCGTGAGCGTGGAGGCAGCGACGACTTCGTGTCGGACGAGTCGTCGCTCTTGAGCGTAACCAGTAGCGGCGGCTTGAGCTCTTCGTCGTCCTGGTTACTCGGGAGGTTGGTTGTTGTGTAGGGGGTACGCGGTGGGGTACGACTCGTAGTGGTCCGCGAGCTCTTGGTGTGAGGGCGTGATGTAGTAAAGTTGGTTGGATCATTTTCAGTTTGGTCCTGGGGCTGTTCCGACGTGGAACATTCTTCGGGAAGCGGGTGGATGCGTTCCGTGTGCCAGCCGGACTGGGGCTCGTCGTACTCAAAATACCACGGCGACAAGTTATCCAGCGCGGCCTCGAGTTGGCGGCCGCGAGACATGGGCGCCGACGAGGACACGGAGCGCAGAGAGGGCGCCGAGGCCGAGGCCGTGGCCACGGGCGCATACGAGGCCCAGCTCATACGCGAAGCGAGCGCCGCGTTCCTGGTGGGCGGCGGGGTTTTCTTTCTGTGACCGTCCTGACTGACTGACTGAATCGGCTGACCGAAAGAAAAACAAACACAAGGAGAGTTGGGAGGGCTGGCCGGGCGAAAGCCCCAGAGGGACTGAACATCCGACCGCCACATGCTCTTTTTCCCCTTCGTTTGTATTCGTTTTCGCAGGTTTGCAGCCACCCGCGCGCATTTTCGGCGCAGTTTTTGCGCTGGCTCACCGTTTTCTCCAGGCTTTTGGGCTTTCGTCGTGGGCGTTTTTTTGTTTTCTTTTGTTGGCGCTAGGCAAAGGCAAGCACCGCGGGTTTTTTGAATGGAGCACTGACGCTCCCTCTTAGATTCAATCTGAAGCAGCTGTGCGGGGTAAGCTTCAACTGGAAATAGGAGGAGTAAACCTGCTATACCCGATATTTGGGCGCGCGGAGATGAGCCCATGCAGCTGCACGGGAGCAAAAAACCCTGCATCCAAATCGGTTCTCACTTCCTACAAATCTGGAGTTCTAGAGCCGTTCCAGCGCATACTGAGACCAAGTGTAGTTAACCGCCAGCGCCGGCCATCCAATGCTGTCCACAGCCTGAGTGACTTTAAAGTCTGTTATCGCCGACCAGCGAATGGCGTTAGACCATCGATGGTGTTCCTGTGACCGCCTTCTCCATCTTGCATTCCCTGTGATGATGCAAAACACCCGGCGCCTCTGGTATCTTTGTGGATCTTCGTGAGTTCCCGATCTGGACTGCAACATCCGGCCCTCAGCAGTGCTTCAAGGGCGACTCGTCCGACGGATGAAAAGTCCGATAGATAGAGTCCCTCTGGTCTAAAAGACCCATGGAAGACAAGTCACTCCATCGGCTGTACAGTAAACGCAGCAGCTGGTTCGCTACCTTCGAATCGTGAACTCATGGAGCTACCAACTTCAACTTCATGGAGGGCCTTTCTTTTCTTCCGCCCTTTCGGATCCATTCCCGAAAGCACAACAGCATTTTGCTCCACGGCAGATAGACGCACGTCGAGAACACTTCCACAAAAACCTGGAGAACAGTTCCTCCCGAGGCAGCATTTCTGCTTTGAGCTGCCGCATAGAACAGCATCGGAAGCTCAAAAATACGTTCCGCATCAGATGTCGGATAAGAGGAATCAGAAATGAGTCGCAAAATCAGTCAGGGCAGCTCGCGTTGGTCCATCAATCATCCGCAACGCTACGAGCATCAATCGCACCATGCCGACGCCGACACTCACACCGGAGGAGCTCCAGCGTGAGCAGCTCATGCTGCGGGAGCTGCGCAAGTTCCACCGTGAGCATGCGTACTTAGGCGCGCCACTCGCGACGACACACGCGAAGAAACGCGTGCGTGTGCCCACTGTGGATCTGGATGTGAACCCATTTTGCATGGAGAGGCAACTCGCTGATGAGTACGAGCGATACAACTTCAACCGAGTGAGTGATGTTTCACGCCACAATGATTGATTCTTCGAGTGATTGATCATCTTCTGTTTGATGCACTGTAGAACCCGCGGTTCTACATCAACACGATCAAGAACTCGCCTCGCCTGGAGGAAAACCCGCACAACCACTCGAGTGTATGGCTCTGATGTTCCTGCGTTTCATTTGATTGATGAAGATCTGACTAAATCACTCGTTGAACACTATCAGTTCATCAATGATGCTGCGGATATGATGGCGAGCTCGGGCTTTTCACCGCGTGTTCGAGCCGAATTCTCTGGCGCCGTGCCTCCAGTGGCCTACCGACCGACCCACTACTCGCCTCCTAGTGTGGTCAGCGTTGACGCGAGCGACTTACGGTCTCTTCCGAAGAACCACCTTCTGAGTCCGGACAAGAACGTCGTCCATCAAACGTCCAAGCACGCGCCGCCCACGCACCCACACTACAGCGGACAACGCACACCACAACCCGTGTCCTTCGGCCACCGCCCTGAGGTACGAGACACTCAGGGTTCTTTTGATTGATGTATTAGTATCAAGCCTCTGATTTACTTTGATGTTGTAGTCGGCGTCTCGCTTGTACGATCCGCTGACGAGCTCCGTGGTGAAGGCTAAGAAAGCGGCGACGACGCGCCAACTCGCGCCCGTGAATGGCTTAAAGAAGGCTGGAATGACGGCCGTCGAACTGCAGGAGCTGCTCACGCCGACCAAGCAGAAGGCTCACTCGCAGCATGACACTGACACATCTCAAAGCTCGCTCTCGCCTCTGGTGTCCACACGAAGCTCGGCTAGTTCCCCATCGCAGAGGAATTCAAGGACCGAGACGGACGACGACCGCGTCAGGGTCATTCAGGAGCTGGTACAGTGATACCCTACTGAAACAGAAGGAGGAGGTAGTTGGAACGTCTCTAATGATGGTGGGTGTGTTACTATGGTCCTGCAGGAACGAGGGTACGACAACCAGACGTACAACCCGCCCAAGCCACGGAAGGAAATCCGCTTCCACGCCCCGACCGACAGCACCACGGCGCAGCTCATAGACAAGTTCCGCAAGCTCGCCGTGGGCAAGATGCCCACTGAATAGTAACGTCGTTTTCCCTAATCAAATCCTCTTCTCAAAGGTCTGACTCGAATACAAGGAGGCAAAATAATAATATTCTTTTGAGTCGACAGTCTGCTGCTACAATACTAGAAGTCGGGGTCCCAGTCGCACTCCATGCCTCCGTCTTCGGCTTCGTGTCGAAAGTCTTCGAAGTTGGACGTGTCGAACGCGTCTCGGATCTGCGGCACCACGGGCGGCTTGAGCGTGCGGTCCAGCAGTCCGTCCCAGTTGAAGCCCGAGAACCACTTGTGGTCGATGATGTCCTTGATGCCGTGCTTCATGTTACCGAGCCGCCGCGCCGGGTTCTGACACAGCAGCTTCTGGATGAGATCCACACACGACCGCCTACATAGATAGATAAAGAGTCACAGAGTTAGTATCTGTTCAGTGTTGGGGTTTGTAAGATGATGCGTCATGTACCCAAAGTACACGGGGAACTTGATGTTGCCCTGGATGATCAGCGAGTAGATCTGCATCGGATCCTGCGCGAAGAACGGCGCCGAGCCGGTGAGCAGCTCAAAGATCAGGATCCCTAGCGCCCAATAGTCCACGGCCTTGTCGTGGCCTTTGTTCAGGATGATCTCTGGTGCGAGGTAGTCGGGTGTGCCACACAGCGTCCACGTGCGGTCGCTCACGAGCTTGGCGAGCCCAAAGTCAGCCAGCTTAACGTAGCCTTCGTTGTCCAGTAGGATATTCTCGGGCTTGAGGTCTCGATACGCGATGCTCTTGGAATGGATATGCTGGAACACTAACACGATGCTGGCGATGTAGAACTTGCCCACAGGCTCCTCGAATCGATCTCTCCGCCGTAAATACGTGAACAACTCTCCCCCAAGCGCGAGTTCGAGCAGCAAGTAGATGCACTTTCCGTCCTTGTACGTGCTGAAGAGCTTGAGGATGAACGGATGGTCCAGCGACATCATCACGCGCTTCTCGTTCAGCACGTGCTCTTTCAGGTTGTTCTCCACGATACGCGACTTGACCAGACACTTGAGCGCGTATGCCGTATTGGTCGCGGCATGGCGTACAAGCTTGACTCGGCCGAAAGCTCCTCGTCCCAGCGTCTGCAGGATCTCGAGCTCGTCCATCTGGATTTGCATGTAGTATTTGTAGTCGGACGCATGCTCTGCCAGCATGAGGCTTGAGGCGTTGCGGTTGAAGCCACCACTGCCACTCATCATCTTCTGGTCCACGGGCTCGCGGTCCATGAGCTCCTGGAGCGTACCGAGCATTGCGATGAAGTGCTGGCGTCCTAGTGACAGTAGCTGGACGTGCGACAGAGCTGTACACGTTGCCGACCGCTGCTCGTCCTTGAGTAGTGCCATCTCACCGAAGTGGTCGCCTGCCTTCATGACGCGGATCACTTTTTCTTGCGACGTGTCGGCGTCTGCGTGGGTCACTCGAACTTCGCCCTGTGTGATGATGTAGAAATGTTCGCCCACTTCTCCTTGGCGGATGATCGTCGCATCCGCTTGGTGTTCTTCCCACTCCATGGCCGACGCAACTTGACGCATTTCCTGATGCGTGAGCTTGTTGAAGATCGGCACGCTGGTCAAAACCTGCAATGCTTTTTGTAGACGCACGAGCTTGTGCGACGCCAGGATCTCACGGAAGGTGTTTCGCTCCAACGCCCACAGTTCGACCTCCGTGACCGCGCGGATCGTCGCGGCTCGTGGCAGATTACACAGCAACGCCAGCTCACCAAAGCCCATGCCGGCGGCGAGGTAGCCGTATCGGATCGGCGTGGGTGAGCCATTCACGGAGACCAAGATCTCCAGTTGTCCGCTTTCGATGCCGTAGAAGTGCTCGCCTTGGTCGCCCTGTTTGATGACCGTCGTCCCAGGCTCTGCTTTCATTGGGAAGAACGCGTCGAGACAATCGCGCATCTCTGGCCACACGAGCCCAGAAAACAACACGTTCGACTGGAGGATCTTGGTGAGCAGCTCTCGCGACGCGTCGCTCTTGGGGTACACGACGCGTTCCTTTGTCTGCGTCGACAGGATCTTTTTCTTAGAGATCACTTCGGCACTGACTTCGATACGTCGGATGTGATTCTTGCTGCTGTTCGCACGCTCGGGTTCTTCCTCGAACTCGGACTCCAAGACACTCGGACTCGACATCTGGGAAAAGGCATTCGGTCCGCTAGGCGCAGTCGTCACCACCGCGTGAGATAGTCGATGGACTTTTCCTGACGACGCTGGTGGTGCGGCGACTGGGGCTGGTCCACGCGATGGAGAAGACAGTTCGGCCGTGCGTTTCTTCTCCGTTTCCTGGAGCTGGTCCTGTAGCGTGCGGATCACCTGTTCTTTCGTCACGAGCTCCTTGCGGATGCGCTCATACTCGACCTTGGACACGCCTCCGCCCATGGACAATCACCACACCGACCCAGCTTCGTGGGTCGTGGAAATACGGGCCGCCTTTGAGGGTTGTTAACGCTGCTGCTGCTGCGGCAGTCGCGTCCCGGAGCCCAACTGTGTACGCGAAAATGCGGCGGAAGGGGCGAACACGAAGCCTCAAGGGCAAGTGTGGTATTCCGGGCTCGACAAACAACGTGGTCACCTCGCTCAGCGTCAGTGCCAGTACTTCCGTCAGATCAGTACCAAGGCACAAGACGTTAGGATTCGTTGGGTCTCTTGTGTACCCGCGCGGTTTTGCCTGGAGTTGCCTGGCTTCACATCGGATAAAAATAGGTGAGAAATGATCCCGCCGTGCATGCAGCTCCATCTAGCTGCCTCCTATTCTGGTCGGGAACCCACTTGCGCAGTACCTGACGAGAATAACGTCAAGTTTGAGCGCACTACTCGTCATTGCATTGCCAGCGTGCATCAGCGGCGTGGAGCCATGACCTTGAGGTTCGTCTTTGTGACATGTCACAATCACGAGGTGATCTTGAAAGGTCACGCCGCTGCCCATTCGAGAAGATCGGTACCAGGGAGGCAAACGGCACTAAGCACGACACGACGTACCAACTCGAGGCATCATGGGCGGTGGAGCGTCGAGCCAGGCGGCGTTCGAGCAGATGATCGCTTGTACGATGCTGCTGGGCGAGGCCATGGTGCAAGGACTCGACCCACGCTTCGTGCGATTTCCAGGTGAGTGTTGACTCGCGTGGACAGCAAAACCTGGCAGGCGGCTCACCTTTCGATGTGTCTCTTCCAAGACATGTACCGATTGTACGACTTCCATGTCGGTCCGAAGAAGCAGACGCCGCAGCGGACCTTCCAAGGCGGTCAAATGGTGCTCTTCGTACGAGCCCCAGACAAAGACGACGATGATGACGACGATGACGATGATATCCCGCCGTTGGAGCTCATCAGCGACGACGGCGTGTTGGTAAAGCCGCAGCTAAAGAGGACCAACGTGGGTGACGATGACGACGATGGGCCGGCCGAGTCCAACGATGATTACCTGGTCGTGTACGTCGCTGGCGACAAGATCGTACTGGACAGAGCGATGCTGAACCAGCCAAACAATGATGGCTGGACACCACTGCACGCCTGTTGCCACACGGTCAACGCACAGGAGGCCGTGTGGACCGTCCATGCAGACTCATGAGTACGGAGTCGCCCGCCTCTGTCACACACTGCATATTGTACATAGGAAGGAACAAGAGTTGGCATTCAGGACGTTCTAGAAGGCAGTTTCTAGAACAGCACCGACTCCGGCATC